>PVJN01000715.1:129382-139382 GCA_004026805.1 Lasiurus borealis
TGGATAGATTATTCTTGGTTGTAGGTTCTTGCTATTCATCACGTTGAATATTTCTTGCCACTCCCGTCTGGCCTGCATGGTTTCTGTTGAGAAATCAGCTGACAGTCGTATGGGTGCTCCCTTGTAGGTAATGAACTGTTTTTCTCTTGCTGCTTTTAATATTCTCTCTTTGTCTTTTGCTCTTGGTATTTTAATTATGTGTCTTGGTGTGGTCCTCTTTGGATTCCTTTTATATGGGGTTCTGTGCGCTTCCTGGACTTGTAAGTCTATTTCTTTCACCAGATGTGGGAAGTTTTCAGTAATTATTTCTTTAACTAGGTTTTCAGTTTCTTGCTCTCTCTCTTCTGGCACTTCCACAATTCTGATGTTGGTATGCTTGAAGCTGTCTCAGAGGCTCCTTACATTATCTTAACATTTTTGGATTCTTTTCTCTTCTTGCTTTTCCAGTTGAGTGTTTTTTGCTTCTTTATATTTCAAATTTTTGACTTGATTCTTGCTTTCCTCTAGTATGCTGTTAGGACTCTGTATAATATTTTTTTATTTCAGTCAGTGTATGTTTAATTTCTAGTTGGTCCTTTTTCATCTCTAGTTGGACCTTTTCCATCTCTAGTTGGATCTTTTGCATCTCTAGTTGGTCCTTTTTCATCTCCTCTTGGCTCTCCCTAACTTTATCCAACTTCTCTAGCATATTCTTGAAAAACCTTATAAGTGTGGTTTTGAACTCTATATCCAGTCGTTTTTTTTCCTCCATTTCTTTTGTTTGTGATCCCTTCCCTTGTCTGGGCTTTTTCACTATGCCAGGGAAACTTCTGTGTTGAATTCAGCCTTATGATACCAGACCTGCAAAACCGAAGAAGCCTCTGTTGAGCTTGGGATGGGTGGAGTCTCAGGACTTAAGGGACCGCCTTGCCTTCCAGTCAGCACCCCCCCTCCAAAGGACCTTGAGTCTCATGTGACTGGGTAATCAGAGCGGTCCTTGTGTGTGTGCGCTCAGTGCCTCTAACCGCTGCCTTTCCAGCTCCCCTGTGCACCAGGACCACACGAGTTTAGGTCCCCAAGGCTTCCCCCGAATCAGAGGCCCAGTGGAGTCAGAAGTGGCACAGTTGGGAGGGTCTGTCTCCCGCCCACTCTTGAAAGCCAGCCGCACAATCAGCAATCTGTCCTCTGCGCAGTGCTGTGCGCGCCTCCACTAGACCTCTGATCTTTTGCGACTCCCCTAACTCTCCGTGCACCTCTCCTTTTTCAGAGTCCAAACTCCCCCCGTATGAGTTTCAGCTGGATCAGGAGTTTAGTGTTGTAAGATAAGGGGTTCAATGCCGTTGGGAGTCTCTGTCTCCCTCCCGCCAGAGAAAGCCAGCCAGGTACTCCGGCATCCGCTCTCTCAGCGCGCATCTCCATACTTCAGCTTTTTGCAGCTCCTCTGGGTCTCTGTGAGCCCCTCTCTTTCCTTCTAGCTGTAGAACTTCCACTCAGTCAGCTTTCCTGTGGTTCTGGATGATGTCTGTTCTGTCTTTTAGTTGTAGTTTTGAAATTGTTGTGTGAGGCACCAGTGTAGGTATTTACCTATGCTGCCATCTTGGATTCTCCCTCATGTGTAAAGGATTTTTGCAGTTTGTTTCCAATCCTTCTTTTTCATCCTTTGTGCTGTTGCTAGCATTTTTCTTTTACACATACTGCAAAGAAAAACTTACTACTGTTGTTGCTTTAGACCAAGAGTCAGCAAGCTTTTTCTGTAAAGGGTCAGAAAACAGTGTAGGCTTTGAGGCCACATATGGTCTCTGTTGTATATTTTCTTTTAAAAAACATTTAAAAACATAAAACCATTCTTATTGCATTGGATCATACTAAAGTAGACTATGGGGCTGGATTTGGCTTTCAGGCCATTGTTTGCAGACTCTTGTAAACATTTAATAAACTTATAGAGCAATTAAAATAAGAAAACGATGAATTCTTTTTGACTTTCATTTATTCCATTTCTAACACTTCATGTCTTTGTGTTGATCCAAGTTCCTGTCTGGCATTATATTTTGCTTGAATAACTTCATTTGACATTTCTTATAGTGTAGGTCTCCTGGCAATGAACTTGCTCAATTTTTGTTCGCTATGACAGCCCTTATTTCTCCTTCATTTTAAGAAGATATTTTCACTGGATATAGAATTCTGGGTGGGCAGAAAAAAGAATACAAATATTTTGTTTTCTTATTTTCCTACAGTCTGATAAGAAGTTTTTTTTTTTTTTTGTAATTTTTATCTTTGTTTCATTGGTATTTGACCTGCTTGGTATTGTGGTTTGGTATTGAGCTTAGATCTATGGTTTGGTATCTGTTATAAATTTTGGACAATTCTGAGGTTATTTCTTTAGATATTTCTTCTGCAATTTTGATTACATCTAGGTTAGAATTTTTGTTATTTTTCCACAGCTTGTGGACACTTTTAAAATTTGTTTGCTTTGTTTTATCCTTTTATTCTTTCTTGTTTTTGTTCGGGTAATTTCTACTGACCTATTTTTAAGTTCACTAATTCTTTTCTTGGCGGTGTAAAATCTATTGAAGAATATCTGTTGAAATTATTCTTAATTTCTATTACTGTGTTTAGCCTTTCAAGCATTTGTATTTTATTCTTATGGTTTATATTTCTCTGTTAAAATTACACATTTAATCTTTTATGTTAATCACCTTTTCTGTTAGGACCTTTTACAATTAATTATGCTTACCTTAATTTTTGTGTCTGATTGCTTCAATATCTGAGTCTGGATCTGTTAATTGCTATGTTTTGGGGCAGTGCAGTTTTTTTTTTTCTTGATATTTTGGTATGCCCTGCCATGTTTTGTTGAGAATTGGACATTTTGTGTAGAACATTAGAGACTGAGATAAATAGTTTTTATGCCTAGAAATGGGTAAGCCTTTCTGTTTCTGCTAGGCCTTAGTGTGAAGGTTGATCAGTGTAGTTGAGAGTTGAACTGGATTTGAAGTTTGTTGTTGCTATGGTTACCCTCAGTGCACCACAGAGTCCAGACTCCTCTTGAGTTACCTTGAGTTCAGAGTTGGGCTGCTTTGCTGAAGGGCTTTTCTTAGTATCTATTTCAGTGTCAGCTTTAGGTATTCCCTTGACACTGCGCCTCTGAGTGGTCTGCTTCCATGCACTTTCAACTTTTCCAGAAGCATTCCGTTATTATTTGTTACTTGATGCTTGTTAGCTAGTGTCCAGGTGTATTTGCCTCAGGTAAACTGTGCTCATGTCTTGTCTCTTCCTGCAGGTGCCTGGTTCTCTTAGATTTTGGGCTGGTGTGTTCCTCTGTGACCTCAGCTGTCTGAGGGATTTAAGAACGTTGTGAACTGGCAGTTTATCTGGCTTTTTATTTGGTGTAAGCATGGGAGTGATGCTCTTTTCAGCCCTGGGCGGAATTCAGCAGCCGTGATTTGATGTTTTCTAGCTCTTTCTTTTTATGATCAACTTGTAAAATCCTTGTGCTGTTTTCCTTCCCTGTGTGCTTTGTACAGTGTTATGTATACATTTTTATGCATATAAATCAGTGATTCTCAACTCTTACCTGGGGAACATTAAACAAAATAAAAATCTTGGGCTCCAGTGTTTCAATTGATATATATTGGGATCCAGGCCTGGGTGTCTTTTAAAAGCTCCCCAGGCAAGTCTGATGTACATCGAGGAGGCTAAGAACCTCTGGTTTAAGTATCACTTACAACCTTTCCTTTCACTGGGGTGCTATTCCAACATAAATGACCAAATAAAATTCCAGGCTGTATACATTCACCCTCATGACTTTGTAGAATTGTTTCCCTCCTAATTATGCTTTCAGTGGTAATTACCTGCAGTTGGCTGATAGTTTCACAGAATGGGAAGGAACTTGGGAGTTCTCATTTAACTTTACATTACTTACATGAATACCCTTCACGACAAGCTATGGCTTTGGCACTGCTTGGCCATCTTTCAGATGCTGGAAACTCTCTGCCATTCAAAATGACACACCCATTGTGAGATAGTTTTACTTGCTAGAGGTAAAATGTGTGAATTGAAATGTGTCCTTCTATAATCTACTGAGTAATTTGTCTACCTTGTAAACTGTTTTGAGAGTAATCCATTTGCATGGCCTGGTGTACATGGGTGCACATAAGTGTATGTGCATGTGCGAACATGTATCCATGAAACGGCATTTATTGTGGTCTTGTACTTGTAAATTTATTTCACACCCCACCAGTGGGTTGTTTCTTGCAATATGAAAAATGCTTCCCCAGCCCATATTCCACGAGACAAGTTTTCCGAGGTTTAAAGACAGCTCCTCTGGCACCTCCGATTTCTCTTGGGCTGCTGCAGTGCTGGCTCCTTCAGTGATTACAGTTTCCTCACTCCTCTGGCCAGTGTCCTGCACAAGGTGAACTTCAGTCCTGCATATGAATAGCATAGTCCAGTGGCTGGGGCTGTGGCAGGCGGGCAGACCGTTCAGAGTAGAAGAAAGTTTCCTAATCTTTTTCTAGACACCATTTCTAGTCCTGGCCCAAATTCAGAGGGATGTAACTTGAACTTACCTTTTGAGGTACATTGTTGATGGCTTTTTGGGGGCAATTTTTATGTGTCCCACCTTTTTCAAACTAATAACATGGTATCTTAATTAGCTATATATGCATCTTTATTTACCAATAGACTGTGAACTCCTTAGATGTCCAGAAGAATAGTTCATTCTTTTGCTTCATAGTGAACAGTGCAAAAATATTAATTTGTTGAATTAATCTTAGAAAACTGTGTTTTCAGTCAAGAAACTTTGGCCTTTAGCATGATTGCTTTGCTAACAGGTGTGCTTCTACATTCTCTATAACTTACCAATGCAAGAGCTTAATAGCCCTCATTTACTTTGGGAAATGGACAAGCAGGGTAATGTAGATGTCCTTGTCACAGTAGTACTCATGCAAGAGACACTGGCAGGTTCTGTGTGAGGTGCCAGTATTTCATAGCTTACAACCTGCTTGGGAACACATGGCGTGCAAGATGAATGTCAATGACTTGTGTAGTGGGTATGTAGAGGTCACACAGGTGGTCAGGAAATAATTGATTTTGACTTTGAAGGTCAGCATCAGACATGGAGTGGGAGGTATTTGTGGGTGAGGAATATTTGGAAGTAGAAGAAAGCTATTTTCAAAGTCTCCCAAGTTGAATGAAATTGCAAGTTCTGCTATCTCAAGGAGTGACTAGGATCCATAGGATGTGAGAGAAAATGCAGATAAGATACAGAAGGAAATCGAATTTAAATTCTTTCTATAGCAGGATAGATATCCACAGAAGGTAATAAGCTCAACTCCCCCCGCCCAACTCTTTCCCCTCACCCCATACACACATCTGTACCTTCAGAGACTTTGACTCTGACAGGTGTACCTTGTGTGCTGTTCTGGAAGCTACTTCTTGTCATGGGTTCAGCTGTCCAGGACCATTTTAAGGTTGGTAGCTCTGGCTTTGCCTCTCTATAATTTCCATCAGGTTTTAGAGCAGCCATGCATAGCCATTGACCACAATTTTCTTTCTTTATTATACATATATTTGTTGTTGTTGTTGATTTCAGAGAGGAAGGGAGAGGGAGAGAGAGAAACATCAGTGATGAGAGAGAATCACTAATCGATTGGCTGCCTCCTGCACGTCCCCCACTGGGGATTGAGCCTGCGACCTGGGCATGTGCCCTTGACTGGAATTGAATCTGGGACCTTCAGTCCGCAGGATGGTGCTCTATCCACGGAGTCAGACTAGCTAGGGCCCTAATTTTTCTTCTTTTTCTTCTCAGAGGGCTCTTAATCGGATGTATTATTAAGAAATGTACTTTCTCAAAGTATACTGCCTTGACTATTCATGATTCACTTCATCTGTGAGACCATCTTCTGAGTGAGCCAATGACATCATAAAAATATTATATCATTGGTGCTTACTGAAAACAAATCATTTCTTTTGGGGCTCTCTTGCTAAATAGAAATGGGAAAAAAATAGGCACCCTGTGTGTGTTATTTGTCCATTAGCAAGGTATGAGGACCAGAGTTCTTAAAGGCTGCTACAAGCATAGCTGAAACAAAGATGAGAGCTGTGCTGCACTACAGGATAGGTGTTAGTGTTACTGAGAAACATACATCATGCTTTTCTCCTAGCATCTAGTGCCACAATGGCATTGATCTCCTGGGAGACTTATATAATTTTTTATATTTCTCTTTGTGGCTTAGCAGTCAGGAAACTCAGAGCAAAATGTAAAAGTACTTAACTGTTAGTGATAACTTTATTTCAAATTCTAAGTACAAAGATTTCCTTTCTTAAATCATATGATTTCATCTTTTAAAAACAATAACTTGTAGTTTTTTCTTATTACCACAGTGATACATGTTCTTTATAGCAACTGTGGAAAAGAATATATACCTCCCCAATCAGACATTTTCCCATTATAGAGATAGCCACTGTTTACATTTCAATTGTTCTCATTTATTCTAGGCATAGATGTGTGTGTGTGTGTGTGTGTGTGTGTGTGTGTGTGTGTTTATGTATTTTACAAATGTGAAATGATACTTTTTACACTGTATTAAAACTCTTTTTTTAAAATATTTTTATTCATTTTAGAAAGGAAGGGAGAGGGAGAGATAGAAACATCAATGATGAGAGAGAACCATTGATTGGCTGCTTCCTGCAGGCCCACTACTGGAGATTGAGCCCACAACCTGGGAATGTGCCCTGACTGGGAATCAAACCATGGCCTTCTGGTTCATAGGTTGATACTCAACCATTGAGCCACAACAGCTGAGCTAAATCTCTGTTTTAAAAAAAAAATCCTCACCTGAGGACATGCTTATGGAGAGTGGGGGAAGGGAGGTAGGGAGGGAGAGACAGAGAGAGAGAGAGAGAAAGAGAGAGAAGAGAGAGAGAGAGAGAGAGATTGGTCATCTTTATATGCTCTCTAAGTGGGGACCCAATTTGTAATCCAGATATATACCCTGACTGGGATTTGAACTGGCAGCCTTAGGTGCACTGGATAGTACTCAACCAACTTCACCACCCCAACTGGACTAAACTCTCTTTCAGACTTCACCTTCACAGGCATTTTCCATGTCATTAAATATTATCTTTAGTGGTTGGTATAATATTTAATCACGAAGCTGTATCTTGTTCTTTGAGCTTGAATTCACCTCTTGCTGTCATAAACAACGCTGTCATGTGTGTATATGCTTGTAGCTAGATCTCTAAAGTGCATCCACAATTATTAACTTAGAATAGTTTCTAGAAGTGACATAATTGAGTAAAAAGGCTATAATATTTCCAAACTCTAGATATATATATTTCCTTTTTCTCCACCAGAAAGCATGCACTAATCCATTTTAGAGCTGGAGAGTGCCTCTTCCCCAAACCTCCTGCAGCACCAAGTTGATTATTTCTTAAAATCTGTATTAGGAGGCTTCTGGCTGTGGCCAAGTGAGAAGGCTGCAAATCCTTTCCCCAGAAAGCAACTAAAGTCTGGACAAAATGAGCAGAAACCGTCCTTTTATCACTCTGGTCACCCATCAAAGGCATACAACAAACTGAGAAGAAGCATTATTCTTGAAAAAGTGCTTCACTTCGCCAAAGCACAGGAGGAGTCTATGGGTGCTCTTGCCCCTCACCACCCCCAGCTCAGTGGTGCAGAGGAGTGGTCTCAGCAAAGGAGGCTCTCAGGACCAGCCCTTGGCTGCCAAGGCCAAAGGGATTCACTCCATTTGCAGAGGTGGGCGGTGCCCTGTTTTCCCAGATCCCTCCTTCCTCGGTTCAGTTTACTTTGAATCTTTAAAAGATAGAAAATATTCTTCATTATAAGCATTCATATTTATTGTATAAAAAGGGGAAACTAAACATAAAGAGAAGAAAATTGAAGCCCATTGGGTGTGTATTCTTCTGTATCAGCTCATTTCATAGAACTTGCTGTGATGATGGAAATGTTCGTGCTGTAGGGTACAGTAACCTCTGCCCTCGTGTGTGTATTGAGCACTTGGACACATGGCCAGTGCAACTGAAGATCTGAGGTTTTACTAATTCTCATTAATTTAGATTTAAATTTACACATGTGGCTAGTGTTACAGTGTTAGCCTAGTTTGGTTACTTCTATAATATGGAGGTACATACCTAGTTAAAAAAAAACAACCCACAAAGATGTGAGCATATCACATATCGTATTTTATTTCCTTTTTTTTTTCTGGTGAACAAGATATTACAAACATAATTTTAATAGCTGAATGATGCACTTTCCATTGAATGACTGTACCATAATTTGATAAAATCTCTGTTGTGCCTTCAGGGTATTTCCAATGTTTTCATATTATAAATGACAGATAATCTTTTTAGCTAAAGTTGTGACATTCACAGATATTTATGGAGGATAAATTCTTAGAATTTGAATGATCGAGTCAACTTTGATACCCATTTCCAAACTTCTCTTCCAAGAGTCCTTCCTGAGAACAGGGGTGAAAGTATCTCACGATTATTATTGTTATTTAAAAGTTGAAATAAATACACATGCCATAAGAATTATCCTTTTAAAGTTTAGAATTCAGTGGTTTTTAGTATACTGTATTCACAAAGTTGAGCAACCATTATCCCTATCTAATTCCAGAACGTTTTCATGACTCCACAAAGAAATTTCATACTCATTAGTAGTCATGTCTCTTTCCCTTCTTCCCTCAGCCCCTGGCAACAACTAATCTTTCTATCTTTATGGATTTCCCTAGTCTGGACATTTCATATAAATGGAATCATTCATCATGCAACCTTTTGTGTCTGGCTTCTTTCACTTAACATAATAATTTCAAAATTTAAGGTTCATAATCTTTTCAAGCTTATAGCATAAACCAATACTTCATTTACTTTTATGTAAAAGTAAATATATTTTACTGAAAAACATTCTATTGTATCAATATACCATATTCTGTTTTTCCATTCATCTTGATGGAGATTTGGGTTGTTTTAATTTTGGGGCTATGATGAATAATGCTTCTATGAACACTTATGTACAACTTTTTTTGTGGACGTATTTTATGTTCTCTTGGGTACATATCTGAGGATGGGATTGCTGGATCACATGGTGACTCTATGTTTTGAGCAATTGCCAAACTGTTTGAAAAACAGCTGTGCCTCTTTACATTAGCACAGCAAACTCAGAGGGTTGCAGTTTCTCTCCATCCTCACCAACACTTTTTACTGTCCATCTTTTTGTCTATAGATATCCTAGTGGGAATGGTATAGCATCTCTATGTGGTTTTGATTGGCATTTTCCTAACAACTAATGACATTAAGCATCTTTTATGCACATATTGACCATTTGTGTATATTCTTTGGAGAAATGTCTATTCAAATTATTTTCCTTTTAAAAATTGGGTTGTCTTTTTTATTGTAGAATTGTTAGAGTCTTTATGTATTCTGGATACTAGATCCTTATCGGATGCATGATTTGCAAATGTTTTCTCTTATTTTAAAAGTTATCTTTTTACACCCTTGATACTATTCTTTGAAACACAAAGGTTTTAATTTTGGTATTTTATTAACTTAATTTTTTTTACTTATGCTTTTGGTGTCAGATCTAAGAAACCATTGACTAAGGTAACAAAGGTTGACACCAATGGTTTTCCTAAGAGTTTTATAGTTTTAGCTCATCCATTTAGATGTTAATTTGATCTATTTTGAGTTGATTTTTGTACATGGTATGATATAGGGTTTCAAATTTATTTCTTTTGCACATAGCTATCCAGTTATACCAGCACCATTTGCTGAAAAGAGTATTATTTCCCCCATTGATTGTCATAGCACCCTTGTCAAAAATCAATTGACTGTTAATATATAGTTTACTTCTATATTCTCAGTTTTATTCATTGGTCTACATGTCTATCCTTATGCCAGTATTACACAATTTTGATTATTGTATTTTTTGTAGCAATTTTGAAATTTGGAAATATAAGTCTTCCAACTTTGTTCTTTTTTTTCAAGATTGTTTTGGCTATTC
>PVJN01000715.1:141882-178118 GCA_004026805.1 Lasiurus borealis
TAGAAAAGAATGAAAGTGGTATTAACAAAAGCAATTAAATTATTGTATAGAGTGATAGAGTGTTTTTTAAATAAGTCAATTAAGAATTGTATGGTATGTGTTTCCATTTTTTACTTTGCTATTTAAAAAGAAACCCTTGATTCTGGCTTTATTATATATTATTTATTATTATGATTAAACTAACATCAGGTTACTGTTACTTTTTTATCATTTCACTGGTAAATGGAACCGAAACCTTGTGGCCTTGTGCTATAAAAGAAAATGAATTGTCCCTACAAACCTTTCAAGTTTAATTAACTTTTAAACAAATATGAAGTTCTGGTTTCCTTTTCTCTTTTTTATTACGCTGCATTTTCTCCTTTGATTATGTGAGGGGCCAGATAAGGATGCAGAGCTGCTTTCTGGCTCACTGTTTACTGCATATGATACAGCGCCGATTCAATCAAAAGGGAAATGGGAAAATAGCTACTCTATTTGTGCCTTGTAAGCGCTTTGTAAAGTCCTCTCTAGTCCCTGTGATTTAATGTTGCCTCCTCTGCTTGCAGACTTCTAAAATGAAATTAAAAAGTAGCACAAACAGCATTTTAAAAGCAACCACCAACACTATGTGGAGACCAACCCAGCAAATTGAAGAATCACAGCATGGCAGGCAGGCCTTTGATGCAATGCTGCTCAGAATGCAACAGAGAAGGAAAGGGAGTGAGAACAGGATCCTTAGAAAGTTCTAGGTCGTTTAAAAGCCTCCTATGCTTTACCCATTTTGGGGTTCAGTTGGGTTGGGGAGTGGAGAAGATGCATTGGTGTTTATAGCAGAGCTTTTCTGAGTATGTATGATAAATGCATCAGTAAAACATCATCACTGAGTTGCTCTTTCCCCCTGTCTAAGTCCCAGAGTGGCCCTGGGACTTGACAGTCAGGAACCTGAGTCCAGTTGTTGGGCCTTCTACCTCTCAGACCCTGTGACCTCGGACAAGTCACCTTACCCCTCTGCAAAATGGGTTCCATACTGCAAAATACAGGTTTGGACTGAATCTGATTTCCCAGCCAAATTCCCAAGCCTCCATTAAGCTGCCTCAGAGTTTGCCCCTGCCCCCAAAGGGAGCAGCCTCAGGTTCCTGACCTGTCTTTATGCTTCTGCAAGCTGCCGTTTGACCAGTGCCATCACTAGCAAGTGTTTGAAAACTACTAGAAGGCCTGATCTCAGAAATCTTCTGGCTCTGGCATTCCAGTTGTCTATAACGCTGACATCCAGTCCATGCTGAAGGTGAGAGGGATCAAGGAACATCATGATCCCGCCTCTTCCGTCTTTTTCAGGAAACACCAGACATGCGTGTCTTCAGCATCAGAAATGTGCTCACTTGTGAACTCGATGCAGCAGCAGGGAAAGGTGTCTGTTTCTGTAGGATTTCAGCCTCTGGCTTCAGGAGCATCTCCTTCTGAGTGGATGCAGTTTCTCTTGGCTCTGAGATTAGGAACTGGCCATTGTCAGTGGCCGAGGAACCATGTGCATGTGAAGGCACTGTAGCCCTCCCTGCACCTATACCGTGTGTCTCTGAGGTCAAGTCCATAATCACCCCTTGTCATCTGCAAGTGGGTGTTCTGGGAGCTGGGCCTCCCCAGGAGTCACTTGCTAGTTCCTATTAAATAAGGAGTTATCTCCTATCTGTGCCCTGTCTTGGGAGTCTTTCTTTTCCTTCTTAATAATATGCCTTCCTCTGCCACAGACTCTCCCCCATCTCTTTTGAAATCATAGTGCACATACTTTAGTGTTGTCAGGAGTGAACATTTAGGGAGTAGGCCTTCAATTTCCCTGCTGTTGCAAGCAAATAGAATGCCTTTTGTTACTCATCCCAGGATGCTCTGGTGAACACATAAGCCTGCAAGGGAAGGTTTGGCACAGGAAACCATCATGAAAGAACTATTTTAATTGAAGAATATATAGCTGGAGACTCAGGGGTGTTGAGCAGTTTAATTAATGTTTATTAGAAATGAAGACTTACCATTTAAAAATGAAAATTCAAACCTCCTGTCTCTGTATCCCTTTTCTCTATCATGTCATTGTTCCCTTCACCTGCTTTTTAATTTAGCAAACTTTTACTGCGTTCCCACGAGGAGATTAGATACCTTTTGAATCACTGGGTTGACAAAGATGAATAAGACTTGGGTCTGTCCCTCAAGGGGCTGGTGGCTGGGTTTAGGGGAAAGCTCAGCAGATGGTAATGGTCCAAAGTGCCCTTTGGAGAGGGCATTGGAAGTGAGGGGATACCCAGGACGAGCAGCCTGGGAGTAATGAGGTACCCCAGGGCCTGTGACCTGAGGATGACTAGAAGTGTCCCAAAAAGGAGGGGTGGGCATCCTGGGTGGAGGGAGCAGTGGGTGGAGGAGTGTTTACTGGGGAGAGGGAGTTGGTGGGTTTGGTCAAGTATAGGAGCTCAGGTCAAGTGTATGGAGCAGACCATGAGGGAGGGGTGAGGATGAGGGAGCAGAGGCCTTGACAGGGATAGAACTGTGAAGGGCCTTGGGTATGTTATCATTTTGGATTTTCCCCCGAAGGTATGGGAACCCACGGCAGAATTTTCGGCTGCCTGGGCTAGGTTTGTAAGGCTGTTAAGCATCGTAGTCAGAGGCTCTGGATCCAGGAGACGGGGGTTGAATCCAGCTGTGGGGAAGTTACTTAACCTGGGATGTCTCATTTTCAAAATAGGAAAAAAAAATAGAATCTGTCTTTGGGATTCTTGTGAAGAATAAATATGTAAATTTACCTAAGGCTCTTACAAAAACAGGTTATTTAGGAAGCACTTATTGAAATGTAGTTATCCTTTTTGGGGATGGGTCATGTCCTATTTTCTATGAGCAGTCTCCTTAGACTGCGGATCAGTTATTGCCATAATTATGTCCAGGCAGGGGTGAAGGATGGCAGCCAGTAATGTGAGTTGCCACAGGCTGCATTGGTGTCTCCTATAAATGCTTCTAAGAGCAAGCTTCCACCAGGGGCAAAGTCGGCATTCAGTTTACAAAATCCTAAACCCCAGGCATCTGGCCTCAGTTAGTGAACTTCCTTTGCCTGTCCCATTGTTGACCTTTAGACCTTGCAAGTGGTTTTTCTACAGCTTCTCAGAATCTTTGGGGGAGACTGCACATTTTAGAGGGAAATGTAGACTGTGGAATGAAATGGGACAATACCCTTAGATACTGCTTATGGGGAAGATTGGCGAGGAGCAGAGGCCGTGCCTGCAGGATGCTTGGTGGCCCCTCTCTCAGATTTCCCAGGCTGCATGCATGACATTCTTAAACATGGATTGTAGGAGGAGTGAACTGCTACAATAAGACTTACTGTATAAACACAAGGGTAAAGTGTGTGTGTGTGTGTGTGTTTACTACATGTGTTTCTAGATGCCTCTCTCCCAGTACAGTGGAAGGAATTGCATTTTTAATGCCCACCCCTGGCCCCTGGGGGCATTTGCCTTCTACTCTCTGACCTCCTGTGCCTGACTCTCCAGTAGATACCCTGAGCAAGGGCTGGGAGAGAGAGGGGAGGGAGAGGCAGCCTGGATGGTATTTACTGGTATGTAACTCTACTCTCCTTCTCCCAGACTCCTCTGGGCTTGGGAGTAGGTTGTGGACAGTAATGGGAGGAGTCAAATATGGTCGCTTTGCCAGCATGTAAGATAATCTCTCTCTTCTTCCCTGGCTACTTTATGCTACTGACAAACGTAGCATTCTTTAACAGAGAAGAGAGATCAGGGACAGGGGGGACAGTCTTATAAGTTAGACTTTACTACTTTATGTATGAGACTAGAGTGATATTATGAAATTAAATATCAGATTTCTTAACATGCTAGTCATTTATTAGATTAAAAAATTAAGCAAGAGCTCTAAAATTACACTTAATAATTAAGCATAATGTTAAATTGAGCAATTGTTTTAGAGACAGTAACAGTGCTGTATCTGTTACCAAATACATTCTGGAATTTTTTTGGTAACAGACACAGCACTGGAAATAACAAGTCAAACATGTTTATAAGCTGCTCAGGAAATTGTAGCATTGATGATGGTAGTGCTTTCTCTGGTTCGTTTATTGGTGCAGGGGGTTAAGCACAGGGATTATAGGGCTGAGGACTCCCTCCGCTGCCTTGCCCCAGAGGACCCTTTCTCTGCCATTCCCTCCCTACAAGGAAAGCCACAGGAAAGTGAGACTGGGAAAGCTCAGATTCTAAAAGCAAGCCACGAATATACCTAAGGAGTTACAATTTTTTTTTTCCTGCAAGTGGTTGCTTCTAAAAGGCACAATTCAAAATAGTCACTGCAAGAATAGACATGCTGAAGTCCTAATGGTGCAATTCTACTTTGTTGAGTCAAAAAATAGGGCTGGGCAATGACGAGAGGTAACTATGCAAATGCAGAGACAGATCATTCCATCTAGTGCTTCAGGGTGTGAGTTGATGGCAGAAACCTGTTCATATGACTTAGTAGGGAAGATTAATTCAGATGAAAGCTTTCCATGATATATGTTCTTTTGCTTTTTCCTTAAGCACCCTTTATGGCTGAAATGCTAAATAGTTGATCCATTGGCAGCCTTTCCTGAGTGTTCCCTGTGGGCAGGGCTTGGCCAAAAGTTTTTCAGATGGGCCTTCCCTACATCCCTTCTTTCCTTTCTTCCTTGACAAACACAGCTTTTGCTTTACAGGAGCCTAAATCTTATTTTTACTTCTCACATGAGGATATTTTTCCCATTGCTTTTCAGAGAGAGTAGAAGGGAGGGAGTTGTGTGTGTGTGTGTGTGTGTGTGTGTGTGTGTGTGTGTGTGAGAGAGAGAGAGAGAGAGAGAGAGAGAGAGAGAGAGAGAGAGATTGATGTGAGCATCCAAACAGGGCAGGGAGTGAACTCATAACCCAGGTACATGCCTTTGACTGGAAATCCAACCTAAGACCCTTGGGCCAATGATCTAATCACTTAGCCACACCAGCCGGGACAGGAATGTTAATGGGAATGATAAAATGCACATATTAAAAACTGAAACACACACACACACACACACACACACTCACACACACACATTTATATAGTATGTATTATGTGTGGTAGGTTTCTAATAAATTTGAAGGGGAAAAATTGAGTAAAAATGATGACTCTAAAATTGATTAAATTAAACAATAAATTCTTCAACTGCTTTTACATTTAGACTGAGTGTTGCTATTTCCAGGTGTGTCAGGGTTAGAATAACATTGCCACCCAAGGAGTAACCTCTCCCCATGAAATGAGCAGAGAATTCAAATAGCAGTTGGTGACTCAGCTACCATATACTTATATACCCTGCAATTACTTTCTCAGAGCCTTCTGCTGAATAGGGAGACTGATTTTAAACAGAAATCATCGCTTACCTGCCTGGTGCCCCACTGAAGGTGAAATGGCTTGAGAAGGAGGATTTTATTTGTTCCATGGTTTCTTATTGAGATTTCTTATAGAACTATTATATATATTTGGGTTTTACTTTGAGGTTCTTGTACTTTATATTAAAAAATTGAATTGGAATAATTTCCTAACTACATATAACACAAAGGTGCTAAAGTTTCTAGAATAAAACTAGGAACTTGTGGAAGAATGATTTAATAGATATTTAAATAATTTTTTTGGATATAATATCAGTTGGATCCCACCAAACCTATCATACCTCGAAAATAAACTCCAGAGAATTAAATATTGCAAATTTATTTACAGAAAAACTAGTAGAAATTATTTATTAGGTCAGCACAGAAATGAGAATTTTTATGGCTTTAAAACAAAGGAGCAGCCAATGAAGAAAAAAATGAACAGATTTAAATATGTTAAAATTTAGTATTTCTATACAAATGAAGAGACAACAGACTGGGAAAATTTGCATTAATTTGTGATACAAATTATTAATATGAGCTATAAGTTCAATATATAGTCTACTCAAATATATAAGGAAAGGGCTTGGGACCATAATAGGTAGATGTAAAATATAATAACTACCATTTATTGAATATTTTGCTGTGTCTACATAGATTTACAAAATCAGATTATACTGGTTGTTTTGTATATAGACTGTTTTATAACCAGTTTTTTTCACATGTCCAGAATATGTTACTAGTCTTCTACAACATGGTTTTTAGTGGTTGCAAAGTATTTCATGGGTAAGGAAGTACAGCCCAACTTTACTTACCTAAGTTTTCAATGCTGGAGGTTAAGGTTATAGAAATGTAATTTAAAGCAATTTCTTAAGCCAGGGTCTTTTATTAGAGGTATGGGTATGGAAAAATATATCCCACTGAATGAAACTGAATGATTTGCAAAGAAGCACACTTGATACTATTTTTTTTATTTTTAGTGTCCCCATTTCCCCCCTCTTCAATTTGCTCTCTTCCCCCAGCCCCCACCTCCTCTTCCTCTGGCCACACTCTTGTCTGTGTCCATAGATTATGCACTTTCTTTCACCCAGTCCCCGTCCCTCCTCCTCATACTGTTTGTTATCAACAACTTTATAGGTAGCAATTGCCACTGAAACCTGTTTTAGCAAAAGAGGAAATATCATTTGAGATCCCATGCTTTTCACAACATGTCATCAGTTATCTTTAAAGGCCCTAGTAGAGAGACATGTTAATTAGCATCCCCGCAAGCATCTCTAGGATAGGGATGACTATGGTGTTATATTAGGGCACTTTGTCAAGCATGTCATTCCCTTATCTTGCTTTTATGGCAGAGGAAATACAGGCACTAGAAAAATATCTTTGAGGTCGCACAACAAGTCAACAGCAGATAAACATTGGAACTGGCAGCTACAGAATTCCCACTGTGTGTAATTAGTTCACTGTGGGCAGGAAATGACAGCATTGGGGATAAATGGCAAATGTGGTGTTTGGGGACCCGGAGGCTGCTGGGAATTCTGTGCTCTTCTGAATGGTTAATTAAGTTAGTTGTGAGTGTTCTCACTGCATAGACTTGAAGATCTCTCAGCCAGGTACCTCCCTTAGGAAACACACCATCACCTAATAGTGTTCTGATGGGCTGTGGAAGCAGAGGAGATTGGGTGTGGCCTGTGCAGTGCCTTACTGAGGTTCTATGGGTTTCTGAGTGTGGGTTTTGTCTTTAGCTTCTGCTGGACCCCGAGTAGACTGGGAGTGTGAGGTTGAGAGTGAAAGGGCAGTTTTGATTTTTTACAAATTCACTCCCCTTCCCTGCACTCCAGTGTTCTCAGAGTCACCTGGTGCTGCTTGGTCAGCTCACTTCTGTTTTTGTCCCCTTGTGACTGGAAGATACTGAATCCATGGGCTGCCTCCTGTAGCAAAACAAAAAATAGGGTCTTTGAAAACTACTGCCAGGAGATTTGATATGTTCATGGAAAATTCTAGGGAGTCCAGAAACATCCTCCCAAGGCTGGTTCCGTCAGATGTGCTAACAAACTCAGTAGGTCCTGGAATCTCGATTATCTTCATTTCTTCAACCCCCTTGTAAGGATAGGACCACATTTTTAATCACCAAGAGTTAGCTAGAGAGAAATGGATCGGTGCCCCTGCTTTAGAATGTTGAAGGAATGTAGAATTTTAGTTCCCTTTCTCTGCTGCCCAGTCCAGGAGAACGGGGACAACACAGGCTGGACTCAACTCATTCTCCATGGCATCAAGCCTGGCTACTCAGACTGGGCCGTCGCTTGGCAGCATCACTATCACCTGAGCTGTTTAGAAGAGCAGCTGCGCTGCCCCAGCACCTGGGTTCTACCCCCGCCCCAGGTGGTTTCCATGCATGCTCAAGTTCAAGAAGCACTGGTGTATGACATGTAAATTCTTTACCTGTGAAAGGAACTTGGTCAGTGGTCAAAGCTTCTTCCTGATCCTATTTGAAGTTATATATTTATGACCCTTGACAAAAAAATTTTAGCCCTCTGACATTTTTATAATTTAAAACATCCTTTTAAAAGTTTTTTTTTTAGTATAAATTACTACATTATCATTATAAAAGCTTCAGGAAATACAGAAAAGTGAAAATAGAGAGCAATTTATCCCATCAAGTATACTTAATGATAACATTTTAAAGGTGTATTTTTTGTGTGCATAATTAAAAAGTTTTTTTCTTGACTTGTAGAAATTATATATTATTTTTTAGAAAATCAAGAAGAAGCATAAAACAGAATGGAAACCATCCCATTTAATTAGGATGGGGGTTTTAGATAGTGCTATAAAGTGGGCCTTCATGGTCTTTGCTTGTAGAGGATCCTCTCAGATAGTCTTTGTCCTTAGTTTATATGCTACTTATAAGTCCTGCTTCTTCACTATTTTATGTAATTTAAAAAGACTCCTGGTGTAATCATCAATGTCTCAAATAGTTATGTACAGTCAGAATGGAGACTTTATTAATTTCTCTGTGAAATTAAAGAATTAATTGCCTACTCACAGGTGGGACAGATTAGATGTTATGTCTGAATCCTCTTCGACCAGGAACCTTCCCGGAGGTGGAAAGCCTTTACTTTTGAAGGGTGCATGACCACAGTTCTTTTAATGTAACTGGTGGGTTGTCTTTTGGAAGGTAAAGGGGGAGACTGATTAGACTGAGCATCCCTAGAGAAAATCCCTTTTTCCTTAGGTAGGTTGCTTCTAGATGTTGGGGAACATCACTGTCAGGAAGCTGGTTTTGTTTCTCGAGCTCTTTGCTGAGACTAGGAAAATGCAAGGCAGAATGAATCTTGCCCCTAATCTCTGCTTTTTAGGTAGTTTTGGGATAAACTGGCATGTGATTTTTAACATCCATAGAATGACTGGCTCCAATATCTGAGGCAGGGCAGGGACATCTGGGTGATTGCCCTATCACTTCTCTGCCAGCCTTCATTCTGGAATACATCATCGGCCTCCATAACGGACTGCTCCATGTCAAGTGCAGGATTCTGTGCATGTCTGTGCCATGGACAAGGCTCCCCACTTCCAGTTGTCCCAAGAGGACTTGTTGCATTTTACCAGTCAGTTCACAATCTCAAGTAATTAATGACTTGTAACTAATGACTATTTCTCATATTTCAAACTTGATTTGTCTCCTTTAGAGAACATGAAGAGGGGTTCAATGTACATTTCTAAACATTCTAAGTAATCTCTCTAAAAATTCTCTCCTGCCTCACACTGTTCTGGATCTCCTCTCCTCAAAACGTACATTTACTCTTCCAATCCATACCTTTCTGAAGTTCTAGGCACTTCTTTCCCCAAAGTTCTTCCTGTGTAAATCACTTTAGCCCCATTCACATCTTTTATTTTTACTTTTACTTTATAATTTCCAACCCAGAAGAGCCATGAAATGACACAACAACAGCAATTTATTTATTTTTGTAGGAGGGGCAGTGGGCATAGCACAGTAGAACCTGATGATCAAAGATGGTCACTACTTGGTCATTAATAATTTTTTTTTGTTACACAACCTTCAGGTCATGCCTGGTAGTCCATACTTGTTGTCTTGGCAACACAGACTGTGTTCTTAAGAACACTGGAGTCACCCTAGCTAGGTAGCTCAGTTGGTTAGAGTGTTGTTCCTATATGCCAAGGTGTTGGGTTCGATCCCCAGTGAGGACACATACAAGAAGCAATTCAGGAAATCATAAATAAGTGGAACAACAAATCAGTGTTTCTCTCTCTCTCTCAAATCAACAACAACAATAAAAAAGAACAGTGGGGTCACTAGTCAGTTGTTTAGAATTTGTTATGAGTATTGGTGAATTGGAAAACTGTTTATGTGATGCATGAAACTGGTTGGTCAGCATTGCATTGAGTTGGTAGATAGCAGACCTCCTGGTGGCACCCCCAAACCCTGCTGTGTCTTAGATCTTGGCTGATAGCAACTAATTCATGTGGAGAAGCTGGTTGGGCAGGATGTATGTGTGGTCTGGATATTACATTAGCCAGCTTGCATTTACATTTGTCAAAGACCTTAACGCATTAAACATTTAAAAAATGTCTATGTGATAAATTTCAGGCTCCAGACACCAGTAGTTCTGAATGTTATTCATTTTAACCAGCATGACATTTTTTTATAGCATCATTGCATGTCCAGTTGCCCATGGTGCTGGGCTGTATTCTCTATTGTGATGCGTGGTCTCAGCCCCATGTATGGAAGCTTGCACGTAAAACCACAAACAGTTTTCATTTTTATTTATAGAACTTAGGGTTTTCCCCCAGGTAAATATGTTAGCTTGCTCTATAAATTTTTTTCTTTTGGGGTGGGGGCAGGTTGTTTACTTGAAATATGCAGACATAAATTCTTCAAGAAATACCACTGGAGAGTTTGAGTAAATGAGAATTTGGTAAATGTTTGGTCTTTCTGTACTTGATGAAAAGGTATATGTTTTAGAGGCAAGGTTCTGTATGGTCTTGCTCTCTGCACCTCTTGGATCTTATTTCTTGCCTCTCTCCCTGTGAACATTAGGTTCCAGCCACATTGGCCTCCTTGATGCTTCCCAACATGCCTGCCATGCTCTGCCACAGGACATTTGCACAGAAGTCTCCCCTGCTTGGAATATTTATCTTCAAGGCAGGCCCCACCCGTGAGATTCAAATATGAATTCTCACTGAGGATGTTCTTGGTCACCCACCTGTAACCTCACTCCCTCCTTTTATCCCTGTGACATTTTATATTCTACTTTCCTATATTGTTCTTGCTTTTTGTTTTTCTCTTCTTCTTAGCACTTACCAATATCTAACACAGTATAAATTTTATTCACATATCTTGTTCTCTCTCTTTCTCTCTCTCTCTCTCTCTCTCTCTCAGCTACAACCTTCCAGAAGGCATGGTAGGGTTTATTTCCTCTTGTACTCCCAGTGCCTAGAATGGAGAGCTTGGAGTATCATATAACTAACAGGTCACCATATAAAAATGCTCAATAAATAATGGCTGGAGGAGAGGAAGAAAGGTTGTTAATGACTCTTGTTTGGCTTCTGCCTATCCTAATTGATCCCTATATTTTAGACAACCCAGTAAAAACTAGCAATTAGCCCACTTCCTGACCAGAGAATGGCCTGCAAGTTTGAGGGGGGCATTTTGAGTCTCCTGGATTCTGGCAGTCTTTACTGGAGGTAATTACAGTATTTGGTGGATAGAGGCTTGTCCTGTGAAACCAGTAAATGCCTCTCTCTCTACACAGTTCTACTATTTCTTACATTTCCAAGAAGTCAACAGGTAGTAACAGATGCAGCCTGATTGATTTGTGGGAGGGTAGGGACAGAGCATATTTGCTGTGGGATAGGAAAATGCAGTCTTTGGCACCGAGATTCCATTATCTTTTGTCCAGGGCTAAAAGTTGTGTGACTGACTTATCATTTAATCCCACAGGGAGCGTTAGCTGCAATGATCAGTGAGGGTGTGAGGAGAGGGGTTCTTACACAGTGATAAGATGGTGGGAATGTGAAACTCGGCTTGGCAGGGTCTGCCTGGGATTTTGCTGAGTCCATGGCAATATTTAATTAACTGTGCAAACATTCTATTCAAGATAAGACTATAACAGTTGCCTTGGGGAAAGTTCTTTTGAGTCAATATTTGTTTGATCTTTTTCTTATGTAGTATTTTGGCTCTGCTATTCATGCTATAGCGAAGTTCCCATTATAAATGCCATTCTCAGAGATTTGCTGTGTTTGCACACCAGGTCAGTCCTGGAAGAGGTAAAGGATTGGAATCACTTTTAAATGGAGGTTCTAAAGGGTTTCAAATGAATCTTTAAAACAGAAATCCTGTGTTTTCAATCACTTGACAAATAATTATTAAAAACCTGTTAAGTACTCTGGGGGATTAAAAAATATAGGATAAATTCTTTGCCTTCAATTTGCTTATAATTTAGCTGTAGAAATAAGATTTTAATCAGTATGTGAGATAAAGATACATATACTAAATAATAACAATGGCTACACTTTAATGACACGTAACAGAACTAAGCACCGTCCTAGTGCTTTTCTAAACAAGAACTAACTCAGTAATCCTCATAGTAAGGGGGTGATTAGCCCAGGGAGGCAGGTGCTCTTGGTCAGTGTGAAGTGGGAGCGAAGACAGGGGAGACCAGGGAAGTGGAGACATAAAAGAAAACTTGAAGGAAGAGGACTCTCACTCCAGATTTTACAGTCAAGAAGCCAGTGGCTGTACAGTGGGAAGAAGGAAAGGGACCTAATAGACATTCGTTGTTTCTGCCTGTAATATCCCTTTCTCTCTCTGGAAGGTTGCTTTATCCTCCCTAAACTGTCCACACAGGTGCTTTTGGTGAAGGGAACAATACGCAAATATGTAAGTAAAATATACAGAATGTCAGTGTGGTAAGTGCTTTGAGGGAAATAGATATAGGGAAAGGAGAGTGCCAACTGATATGGTAGAGGAGCTGATTGGCCATTTTAGATAGGGTGGTCAGGGAAGGCTAACTGAGACATGTGAGTAAATGAGGATTGCTGGAGGAGAGAGGGAGCTGTGGAGGTACCTAGGAGAAGAGCCTTCTAAGGCAGAAGGAAGGGCAAGTGCAAAGGCCCTGGGGTGGCGACTTGCATGGTTTGCTCAAGGAACATTAAAGTGGCCAGAGGCTAGAGAATAGTGAGCCTGCAGGAGAACGGTTGCAGGTCATGTCTTTAGAGGCAGTGCATGCTCAGTCACTTGGTTTTGGTGATGATGATGGTGGTGCTGGTGTTGGAGGAGGAGCTACTGAGAGTTTTTGAGTGAGTGGCATGGCAGTTTGGAAGCTATACCTGCTTTTTCTAGCCCTGAGCAGCTGTAGCACCTCTTGGTTTTCACTGGCAGCCCCAACTCAGTAGCTCTCAGATCTCGATCCATTTGTAATGTGAGCAAAGGCACCTTGGCAGCCTCACACCCATCACCTGGCAGGTAGGAAACTCGTGGTACAGCTCAAGCTCTGGATGAGAGCAGGTGTGTGAGCTGAATGAACCCTCGCCTCAGCACTCACAGGGTTTTCCTGGCCTGTAATTCTGAGTTTCTTTGATTTCCTGCTTGGCATTGCCGTTCCTGCTGGGAACTCTGCCCCTCTTGCCTGGGCCCTTGGTTCTTGCCATTCTCCCTGCCAAGCCACCTCACGTTGCTGATTCTGGGCTGTATCTGTAGCTGTGTGGGAGTGTTAGGAAGATCCACTGAACTGCTGGGTCTCCTTTCCTCACCCCAAGTTTTTGCTTCTCTTCCTACCACGGCTGCAGAACAGACAAAGAGGCTGGAATTAGGCATGGTTGATTGTGCTTTTTGACACATATGTGCTGGACTGTTGCCAAAACTCCTTGAGGCTGGGCTATGATGTGTGGATCCCTCTAACTTGGGTTTCTCTGTCTCTGATCTTTAGCCCATGCAGTACAGGCTATGCCACAGAGGGAGTGAATGGGAACTTGGGCGGGGATGAACCACAGCCAGGGCACCGGCAGTGTGAGTTGAGGGGGGCAGAAGTGAGAGTCTGGGGAAGGAAGCCCCAACAGAACATGGTTCAGTCTGCTGTAGTGACTCAGTACTAAGCGGAACCAAACAAGGTGTTTAAAAGTTTACACGTGAATGTTAATTCAGAAGTTGCAAATGCAACTAGTACTTTCAGAGTCTTATACCTGAGTCATGACTAAATTATGTAAGAAGGATGTGTCTGCTGTGGAGACCCTGGAGTGTCCAGGTGGGGCTGGGTCAATATGGGGTAAGGTTAGGTCAGAGGGCTATGCTAACGTTTACTCCAAGGTCAGCTGTGGGGTCCTTTAATAATGACACACCCGTGCACACACACTGTGCACACACCCATACACATACCCATGCATACACATATACATACTATACATACACATATACACTATGTATACACACATCATGCACATGCCCATGCATACACATACATATCATGTATACATAAACCATGCACACGCATACACATATATTCTTAACCAGTCCCTCCTTTGGTTTGCTTTCCGTTGTAATTACTTCAGCATATGTAGATTTAAAACACCACCATCAATGCCATTAATAGGAACAATGAAGATGCAAATAGGCCAGGTTCTCAAATTTATGGACTAGAAGTTGAAATTACAGAAAGTCCCTTGCAGTTTTCTCCTGTTCCCGGCAGCAAGAGCCTGGCTTGTGAGAGGGGCATATTGAAGCTCTTTCGAATTTCCTGTGCATCAAGATGTGCTGTTGGGCATTTCCACCCAGTGCCAAAGAAGAGTAATTGCGTTGAAAATGTTATTATAAAATATGATATTGGCATGATCCTAGAAGGTGGTGAAACTAAGAGATATTTCCTTTTTGAAGAAAGTGTTAATTTACTTAAGGTAAGTAAATTAAGGCCTGTTACTTTCCTGGGAAATGGATTAATTTGAATGAACATTTATTGAGTTTCCAGAATATCCTATTGAAATGCTTTAAAATTTTAAAACATTACTTATTTTTTGAATCGGTAATTCACTCACGCGGTTCAATATTTAAAAGCTGAAAAAAAGTGTTAAGTGAAAATCTTCCCTTTCCTCCTCCAGTTGGTCAGTTCCTTAAGGCAACTCATGTTACCAGTTTCTGATATATCCTGTTAGTAGTCTATAGTGACTCTCTTGTTGCTCAGTCATTGTTAGTAATATGGAAAACCAAGGTGTCTTTTTCTCTCTTTAAAGACCTTGTATTTAATAAACCAAATTGATCCAATCATTCATAGCTGTATTTGGGAAACTTTTGTTATAAATCCAGTAACAACAATATTCCTGCTACTGAAGACCATTTGCTAAGCAGAGTTTGGTCCTCAGACCTGGGAGCTTGTTAGAATGCAGGGCCTTAAGGCCCCATGCACCCCAGACCTCCTGAATCAGAATCAGCATTTCTCACATTCACAGGTGACTCAGAGGCACATGACAATTTGAGAAAGTTTGAGAAGCCACTGGGTATATCGTCACAGCATTAGCTGCAGAATAACCTGAGTGTATGTCTGTAGTGTGTATGTATATTTTATTACAAATTTTACATTTTTGAGCAGTTTAGATTTAATATCTATATATCTCTATCTCTATCTCTATCTCTATCTCTATCTCTATCTCTATCTCTATATCTATATCTATATCTATATCTATATCTATATATTTGTGCTGGGCATCTTTTTAGTGAAGAAATTGGGAATTCTATAATGTAAAAACTGAAGTTACTCATGCTGGTGTCTAACTTGCATTTATCATTTGACTGAAAGTGAGCTGGTGTCATTGAGAAAGAAGGGGAGTTGGAAGGGGCATCAAGTACCCGGGTGTAGCTTTGGGTTAAAACCCAGCTGTTCTCCTTGAAACAAACCCACTGCTGCAGGAAGGACAGGCTTTGTTAAGGGGAAATCGCAGAATTCACATGAGGAATGTGACAGTCAACATCATCACTTTGCCTGGTAGGCTGACCTAACAATGTCAGGTCACAGTGCCACATGCCCAGCCAGAGGAGGTTGCTGGAAGGACTGCAAGAACCTGTGTGGAGTGCAGGGAATGCTGGCCTCACCTTGCAGCCCTAGGAAGGTGCCGCCATTTCTGGACAGACGCCTGTTTCCTGCCATTACTGATTTTCCTTTGAAACGGCCTTTGCTTCTCTCTCTGTTCATGAACTGCTTTGCCCGCATCACATCTGAATGTGTTGGCCGGCACAGTTCCTTTCTGTGATCCAAGTTTTGAATTCCAATGATTGAATGACAGGGATTGCAAGTACAATGTGTTGAAGTCACCAGGTCCTTGTGGGAGGACATCAGCGACTTTGGCTTTCTCAGGCTTCCCACTAGGCTGCTTCAGAGGTTGGTGCACACGCTCAGGGAGCACTCTTCCCTCCCTTACATTGTACCTCTGAAGAGCCCAAAGCTCAGCCTCTGGTACTGATTTCAATGAGAGTTATGGAGGCCCAGCTAATTTTCAAACTTGGAAGAACAACAGTGAAATTTTTAAGATTGGTGATACAAAATTTTATCCTTTAAAGGCCATCAGGTATTACCAATGCATGAGTTACCTCTGAACTATAGGTTGTGAGCTCTCCTCTAAACCTGCTGAGGGCAGGGCTAGTATCTACTTTGCTCACTGTGGGGTCTGACTTTCAGTATGTGGTCTGGTAGCCATTATGTGGTGGGTGCTCCATTAATATTTCTTAAGTGAGTAGACTTTCATTGCATAAAAATTCACTCCAGTCATATTTTTCCAGCTAATCTTAAAATTTAATCTAGTAGATGTTTGCCATCATTTGGACCTTAGTCATAGCTGGCGCATACTGGAGATCAATTCAAAATCACATTCTAGTGCTGATTGCTTTCCGAGTTTCATTTTTATTGTCTGTGGCTGCTTTGAAATAGACACTGTTGTGCTAAGTTTCTGCTGGACCTATGTTTTTGGAAGACAATGTACATTAATTCTACATTAAAGTTCAGAAGTGATTCTGAACCACGAGCCTCCCTTGAAGTCTTATTACTTATTAAAATGCCATTTCTATTCACATTCTCTTTTTCTCCTGCATTATTTTCAGTAATCACATTCTTTTGAGCAGATTCAGGCCTTTGAAAAATAATTCATTCCTGCAGTGGGAGTTACCAGTCTAGGGGGAAGGTGTGCTGGAATTGGCTTTGGGGACCTACATCAGCCACCTTTCTCTTTTGATAGAACCATCCCAGATGGAGGAGTTAGCAGGCCTCCAGGGGAGAGAGTTTGCCATTTCTTTCATGCTTTTACCTCTCACAGCTTTTTGCAGCACACTTTTTATTGATTCCTGAATTCTAATCTTGGTTCATGTCCCCTGCTCTGGGACATAAAGCAGTCTGCTTAATTTTTCTGTATTTGTTATTTCATCTCCAAGATGAGACTAGAACCAACACTGCCAGGTGTGGGCTGTGTAAAGGAGCTAGTTTGCTAGGGCTGCCCAAAAAAGTAACACAAACTGAGTGACTTAAACAACAGAAGTGTATTTTCTAAATCAGGAGGCAGGCCTTCTTCCTTGAAGGCACTAAGGAAGGATGTGTTCCTGGCTCTCTCCCAGCTGCTGGACTTCTTTGGTTGGTGGCAGCATAACTCCAGTCTTCACAGGGGGTTCTTCCTGTGGGTGTGCACATATTCCCTTTTTATAAGGATACCAGCCATGTTGGTTTAGGGGCCCACCCTACCCCAGTATGACCTCATCTTAATTAATTACCTCTGCAATGATGCTGTTGCTAAGTAAGGTCACATTCTGAGGTACTGAGGGTTAGGACTTCAACATGTGAATTCTGGGGGACACAATTCAACCCATAACTGTGGGCAAGAGGGTCAAATAGGATTCTGGTGTTCTGAAGCAATGTGGGGTGCTATTTCTTTTAAGTTCTCTGTTCTTTCTTGCTTTTTAAGAATCCAGTATATGAGGAAAAATGCCAAACTGAGACAGATAAAGTTGCTCTATGACTGGGATCCACTTACAAAGACCAGGTAGAAATTAAGTTACTTGGAGCCTTGATTTAAACATGATATTAATTACAGGACACTATAGCACCTAGACCCTCTCCTGAACTTAGCCCTTCCCATCAAAGGAGCAGGATCTGGCCCGGGTGCCAGTAAGAACACTGCTGGGCCTCATTTGTTTCCTGCCTCTTTGAGATCCCAGATCAAAAACATACTAGGATATCAAAGGCCTTGGTAATTACTCTCCCCCCACCCCCCAGCAATTCTTGCTAATGCCTGCAGAGTTATTTGTATGCTATTGCAGGGACTGTGTCTAATTTTACTTTACATTTAGACATAGATGTTGGTTCCTAATTGCCTCGAGCCCTCATTTTTCTTATATTTCACTTTCATTTCTGAAGTAGTTTCCAATGTAGAAGTTAGAGATCTCTTGGTGTAGAAGTATTAAATTATCTTCATTTTTTTAAATTAAACTTTTATGGAAGTACTACATACATGTAGAAGGGTATACATGAATTTCCTTACATTGAATATACTTGTGTAACCTGTATTGGCATCACCCAGAGATAATCCCTGCCCTAGTTACTCTCCCTGTCTCCAAACATAACTATTATCATGAATTCTAACAGCAATGGTTATTTTTGCTTAATTTGAATTTTATATACATTTCAAATATATTTAAAACTTTTTTTACATTAAAATACTTACTAAATGAGTTATACAAATAAATTTTATATAGTCATAGTATGCACTGTTTAGTTTCTGGCTTCTTTTGGTTAACATGTGAGATTTCATCCATGTCGTTGCCTGCAATCATATTCCTTCACTGTATTGAAGGAAACATAATTTTTCCTTAACTCTTCTTTGTTTAGACCCCTGTAAGGAAAGACAGGTGAACAAGAGAAAAACAAGCAGTTGTTAAATGTGTACTTCATGTATACATGAGAGATACCTAAGGGAAAAATGTGTAGCTTCCTGGGATGGTTGGAATTCATCTTAATAGGAAACAGGAAGGAGGGATGTAGGCCTTGTAGGGAAAAGTAAATGATTTTTGGCAAAAATGGATGGACCCTTGAAGAATAGGTAAGAGGTATGATAGTTTGTGACAGTTTTTCTGGGAGTGGTGTCAACTTCTAGTCTCCTGTCCTGTGACGTATCAGTCTCCCCTGGCTGATGAAACTCATGGGGAAGGGATGCATGACAGTTGATTTCCTTTTGGAGGATCTATCTTTCAGCAGATGGGGGGGATTCAGAGACAGCCTCTCCCAGAATTTTCTGTTTTTCAAGTACCTATAGCTCAAAATAATCAGTACACCAAAGGCTTTCAAGTTACATGTCCTGAACTCCAACAGTTAGATTTTAGTCTGGCATATTCTGTTGCCCTCCAATTCCAATTGCTGCATGATATTCCTGTGTAACCTTTCTATGTTATTAATAAAAATTGCTTTCTTTTATGTACTACTATGTAGTTAACTACCAGAGTCACCTGCTGAATGATTTGCAACACTTCTTTGTTGTACATGTTCATGTAATTTAGCTGCTGTTTTCCAAGATTCGAATGCTTGCCCGTCTTCCTTGTTGTTGGAAGGTCCCTTTCCCCTTTATTCTATCCCCACAGGATATTTGAAACTTAATTTCCCCCTTAATAACTCCCTGCGATAACATTGAGGAGTGAAACATCTGCTCTAGTCTTTTGACTCTCCTAACACTAACGTGAAAAGAGCTGTGAGCAGCAGCAGCAGCCTATTAGCATGGCCCAAGAGGCTCAACTGGATAAAGGTAATATATCTTTGCTCCTCTTGCTTTGATTGCCATGGTAGACAGCTGGCGGCAAGCTGTGATTTTGATTGTGATACATTCTTTCTCATGATAAATGGTTATGGATGCCTAGACATGCAAGAATTTGATATTTTGCATTAATGGTTTTCCGAGAGGAACAGTGAATCTCCCCCTTCCCCAATACCAATTCCCATTTTTTGAAGCAATGACAACTTAGCCTTCTGAATGTGAATCATATTACAAATGACCTTTTAGCCTTTAGTTACAGTGAGTGTTTCAGTCAGTACTTTAGTGTAGAACTTAATATGTCTGGAAATCCACACATTATGGTCCATGTGAGGCACTTGGAATGTTGTCTGGCACATAGTAAGTACTCACAAACTGGGGTTGTCAGGGCTATTCTTTTGAAATTGTTATTGATGGAAGTGGGGTTCTTGGGGTACTTCTGGGATAAGCATTTCCAGAGGTCCCCACAGGAAGATGAGTTATGGTAGAAAACTGCATTTCATAGAATTACATCCCTAAGTTTCCTTAGTCCCATTTCCCTTAGTCCAGTCATAGAAGAAGTGTAGCTCCCGTTTCAGTAAAGCTGGAAACAGAGCCAGAGTCCAGACTTTCTGTTCCATATTGGAGCTTGGTCCAGTACAGCATCAGGCTAGGTGCAGTCTATTGGTCCATTGTGTGTGTGGGTCCACATGGCTTTGGACCACACAGGAGAGTGCCAGGTGGGAGCCCTGAGCCAGGCATGCCAAGAGGAACCAAAAGCACAAGAAGGCGAACTTCTTTGTTCAGGGAATTAAGTATCTCAAATTGCTGTGCTTGCAGGAGCCAAACCCATTCTGGCCTACCATCTCTATCCCTGGGTGTGACTGACAGCAAACAACTTGGCTAGTCCCCCAGTGTTACTGGGCATGTGTCTATCTCCCCTTTGTTGGACCCCTGGAGAGGGTCAAGTTGTAGCTTTCTGGTGAAGCTGCCTAAATGACATGCCTTCAATATATGGCCTTCCATTTGGGCCTTTCCTGTCATTAGTAACTAGTTAATTACTATGGAATCATTATTATCTGGGATTTTCCTTGTGCTGGCAGAGGGCCCAGGTTGGCTGGACTCCATTGCATGGTTAATAAATACCATGGAGTCTGCTGAACTGGGCTGGGTATAGCCATAATTCAGGCCTCCCTTTCTATCTCATTGCCCATAGGAAATGAGGAATTCAGGGTGTAGAACAGCTTTCTCTGCTTGCTTGGGTGCTCCTGGGTGTGACTTCATAAAGGAAATCCAATGCCACCCTGAACAGATGTTCCTGCTGCAGGTAACGAAGCTGGTGCAGAAACCCACATATCCAGGTTAGAGTTTGGAGACATTGGACGAAGTACCTTTGAATGGGAATAAAATGAGACAGTCGAGGCCAATTGTAAAAGTTAAGAATTTATGCATACCATGCCAGTACCCTGCACAGCGGACAAGGAGCATTTTGCTCTATCTGCTATTCTCTCTCCCTCACGTTTCAGACCTCAGAGCATTTCAGCCCTGAGTAAGGACAGTTTCCCTTTATTACTATAATATTATACCTAAGAAAATTAAAAATTATTGTTCTGTGATCTAATATCCAGTAGTTTCAATTTTTCCTCATAGCTTTTTTCAACATTAGGGTCCAATCAAGGTTCACTTATTGCATTTGGTTGTTCTGTCTCTTCAGTTGAACTTGTCCTCCATACCTTCTCTTTATTGTTCTGCAGAGTCTGGGCTAGTTGTCTTGGAGGACTTTTCTCATATTCTGTGTTTCTTGATCGTTTCCTCATGAGTACATTGACTTAATCTCTTTTGTGTATATACCCTGCAAACTGGAAGTTAGGTTTAGAAGTTTGAGTAGAATCACATTGAATATTATCCTGGTCCCTTCAGGCTGCTATATAACAATGTACCATAGACTGTTTTATAGACAACTGAAATTTATTTCCCATGGTTCTGGAGGCTGGAAGTCAGAGATCAGGGTTGCAGCATAGTTGTGTGAGGGCCCTTTTCTGGGTACAGACTTCTCCTTGCAACCTCATATGATCCAGGGACTAGGGAACTCGGTGGGGTCTCTTATAAGGCACTAATCCCATTTATGAGGGCTTCACTCTCATGACCTAATCACCTCTCAAAGGCCCCACCTCCTAATACCTTGGGGTTAGGATTTCAACTTAAGAATTTGAAACATTCAGACAATAGCCAACGTTTTTGCCCCAACTACCAGTACTTCATAGGTTATGCTGTGAATCTCATGTCCATAATATCCCGCTGTCTCAGTACTACTGATGCAGAGCTGATGACTGCTAGATCTCTCCCTTGTACAAGGACATTTTCCCTTTGTAGTCAGTGAGAAGTTGTGGGGTGATTTCTGGCAAAGTCCTGTTTCCTAGCAACTTTTCAACCAAGTTTTATGCTTCCTTGACCCCTCCCTGAATCAGCTATTACACTGGAGTTGCAGAATGGAGATGTTGTAATTCTTTCATTGCTTCTGTGTTGAGCTGCTGACATTTTTCTGTAGAGAATTTTCCTCACTCACCCATTTTCTGAGCATCACTGCAGACTTACGGGTTTTTGTTTACTTAATACATTACAACAATTACGGCCATTACTCTTTTTGTCCTTCATGTTGAAGGACATGAGGAAGTTGAGTTGGTTTATTGACAAGTTCTCTTGTGTAAAAGTAGGGCAGATAAAGTAGTTTCTTAACTATAGGGAACTGGCATAAAAACCCGTTATGTTCCAAAGTATTTAGAATGTGCCAGCAGTGGAGGTGTATCTGTCAGCAGGTTAGTTCTCTTTCAGAATCAGCTCTTTTGGGGGCAGTTATAAAGTTGTAGAACCTAGGAAGTGATTCAGTGCTGAATATTGCCAAAGCAGAGAGGAGAGGAAGGAACTCATCTACTAACTCTTATATTAAGGTAACTGTTCTTACTTTTTTGGGCTGATTTGAAGCATTGCTCTATCTCCAATATGGAAGAAAAATGAAGAAAGATTACTGGGAGAGGATAGGAAGGGATCCCTATTCCGAAGACTAGTCAGCAAGGACTGAAATGATCTGAAAAAGGAAACTAGGCTACCAGTGGCTCCAGGTTAATGCAGGCAGTAGAAGAAATGTCCATTAAAAACAGCTCCATCAAAATCAAGACATTGCCAGGAAGCTGCTCTCAGCAGAGGGCCTAGGTCTTCTCAATGCTTGGATGCACCTTAAGTGAAGGGTTTTTATCAGGGTGGAACACAGCCAATTTTTTCTTCCAAAGGAACCATCCCTTCTCTCCCTGATGAAAAAGCAAGGAGAAAGCCGCTTGGTTCGGAGATTGTGAATATTCCCTTCTTCCTGCACAGCCCTCACCTCCCAGTCTCCACTCTGCTCCTGCAGACGCAGGAGGGGACAGGAGCCATAGGAAATGACCTGTGGTGCTCCCAGGAGTTTCAAGGTATCACAAAGTAGTGGTATGTTTAAAATTGAGTGCTTCGTTCTCTCCCTGCTTTTTCTCAGTCTGAGTCCAGAGTGTCATCTCTGAACAAGGCTGGCTGAGCTGGGATAAGACACACTGTCTTAAGCAAGGTATTGCCTTGCTTTTTATTTGGAGAAATGCATTCGTTTTTGAAGGCTGTCAAAAGAAAGTACCACAGAGTGGGTGGCCTAAAGAACAACATTTTTTTTCCTTACAGGTCTGGAGGCTAAGTGTTCAAGATCAAGGTGTCAGCAGGGCTGTTTTTCCTGGGATCTCTCTCCTTGGACTATATATGCCTGCCTTCTCACTGTGTCTCCACATTATCTTCTCTGTGAACTCCTCTTCTTAAAAGGACATGAGTCATATTGGATGGAATAGGACATTCCGTGGTGAGCTCATTTTAATGTAATTACCTCTGTAAAGGTCCTATTTCCAAATATAGTCACATTCTAAGGTCCTCGATATTTAGATTTCAAAAATAAATGAATATGTATATGAATTTTATATCTCTTAACAGGAAACATAGAAATATAGTATCTGATTTCAATATTGAAAATCATTAATATATTTGTAACTTAATCTCTTAAAAGCACACTTCCTGAATGCTGCTCTGGTATGCAACTTATTCCTCTCCCATCTGACAAAACAAACAAAAACAAAACAAACAAAAACAAACAAACAAACAAAAAACACCCAAAAAACAAAAATAAGAACAAGAGCACAGTTAAGGTGTCATCTATAATGACTGAGTGTAGTCAGAGAAAATATTTAATTGGTGGTTTCCTTTTCTTCTGCATCTGTTACTCTATGTTCGATTTGTAGGTGCATAAGGAAAGGAGAAATCAGTTATAGGTATACTGTTCTTTAAGAATTATAATATACTTCTCTGACACACAGATTGTGGATTGGTTGTGTAAGTCCCCACACCTGTGGATAGCCTTGCTGGTGGGGCCTTGCTCACCACCTAAACCATACTCTGCATTGTTGTTACGTTTATATGTCTTCTGGATTCATGCATCTCTGTGATGGTGGGTAGCTTCTAGAACCTTCTGAAACATCTAGAAAACAGACTAATCATATATCTTTCAGAGGACTTCTTTGAAATGCTTAGGACCCAGGTTATTTGGGGATATTTTTCTAGTTACTTGTGGTCTGTTTTCATTATAGGCAGCTACATGATAACATCCAAGAATATGATTATCATAACAGGGGGAGTAAAATATGAACAGATAAATTAATATAATAAATGTTCTTTGGCCTAAATTTGGTCTTTTAGCTTTAAAATTTAATTATGTAAGCATGTTGTCTTTTTGGCTTGATAATTTGTTTTTTTGGACTACTGGTTACTTGGAAATTCTAATGCCCAGGAACAAATCCTAGACACATTGCCATCTCTCTTGTTTCTTGGTGGTGACCCCATTCCATTTCCTACAGCCTAGGATCACCATGTACAGCTCTACCACACTGACATCCCTTTTAAAGTTTATATGCTAGTGAAGAAATTCTAAGCAGTATTCCATTTGGGACAGTACATACAATAATATTAATAAGATTTAAGTGGAATGTTCAGTGTTTAGTGTTAGGACCATGTGCAATGGTTAAACAAAGTGTGGAGTTGAGAGTTTAAGGAATTTTCACAGTAGTCATTAACTTTGTCAGGGCCGACTCCAGAGAAAAGAGTGTAAAATTCTCCTGTGAAATGTAAGTAGTTGTATTCAATAGTTGAGAAGAACAGGGGAGATAGTACAGTACTAAGAGCACAGTTTTAGAAGTGAGAACTGATAGAATTTCCACATACTTCCTGGGCATCTTTAGAGGAATGATTTAACCTCACAAAGGCTCAGTTTCTTCTTCTTAAAATGGTGATAACAGTAGCTAACATAGTGAGGATCAAAAGATAGAACAGCCTGGCCTGGTGGTTCAGAAGTTGAGCATTGCCATATGAACCAGGAGGTCATGGTTTGATTCCCCGTCAGGGTACGTGCCTGGGTTGTGGGCTCAATCCCAGGGTGAAAGATGCAGAAGGCAGCCAGTCAATGATTCTCTCTCATCTTTGATGTTTCTACCTCTCTCCCTCTCCTTTCCTCTCTGAAATCAATAAAAAAATACCTTTAAAAAGGTGGAAGACATGTAAAGCATGCCATATAGTGCCAAACATGAATAGAGAACATTCTAGGCAATTAGTTCACTTCAGTTGTGTGTGTGTGTGTGTGTGTGTGTGTGTGTGCGCGTGTGTGTGTTGTGTATTATGAATTCAATTAGAGATTGGTTAATATATTTAAATTTGAAAAGAGTTGATTTCAAGCTGGTAGGATGGTGAGGCTGTGTCTAGATACAATGGGAAGTGCTGGGATTAAATGTTTCTGTACAGGGAAGATTGATGACATATTGTCAATCCTCTATTATATCTAATCTCTTTGGTCCAGTAATATCTTCCATTTTTTATACTAAATATTAACAAATGATCTATAAGATAATTAAAATAGTTTAGTCTAATGTTAATGTTTTTTTCTGGTTGATCATCCACACTATATTTATGGTTTGGATATATTGTGCTTCAATGAATGTGCTAGAAAATTTAAGGGAAGCATCGTTTTGAGTAAGTAGAGGAAGTACATTACTGACTCATGCTGTCTATTAACAACTCCTGATTTTTCATTTGGCTAGTTTTAATTGTTGTGAAATTTTTAAAATATGTATTTCAAATATTTTAAGTGGTTCAATAAAAAAGCAAATCCATTTTAAAAATGCAGAGGCTGGATGGGTGAGTATATAACTCTGCTGCTGCAGCCAGCTGTACTTATTTTTCAGCTGTGTTAGGAATCCCACCCCTTTGTGCTCAGATCCTACCCCACATTCTTTCTCTGCTATATGCACCTAAGTGTGTGTTGGGGATGGAGACGACCCATTCTGGGACCCCCAAATTCATGACTGCATAGATATGCACATTAGAGGGGTCAGGGAATTTGTGGCTCTCTCTGCATATACTCCCAGTGTGGTGAGGATTTTGTGTCATCATAAGATGTTGAATTAATGATAATAGGTGATAGCATGATAAAAGACTATATTTCAGAGATATATGAATTCACCCTTTGAGAGGCATTAATATACCCTAAGGTATTAACAACATAGACTCACATGCAATTAGATGGACTTTTTAGGAGATGGACATGTTTTCCTAGAAATACAAGCAAAATGAAATCAACATGCATTTAAATAATATGAATAAATCAATTTTTCTAAATGATTCCTCACCATTTTAGTTTTTTCTTTTGGCTTAAGCCAGAGATCAGAAGTATTCACAGAATGTTAGGAGTGGAAATGATCTTTATTGATATTGTCAGTATTCTTAGCTTCTTCAAACAGGATTGTTCATATTAACCAGATTTAACAAAATTCTACATATTAGGCATAAATGGGAATGCTATACAAATCTTTTAGTTATTTTTATTTTTTGTTTAATAAATCTTTATTGTTCAGATTATTATATTTGTTTCTCTTTTTTTCCTCCATGGCTCCCCGCAACCCAGCTCCTACCCCTCCCTCTGCCCTTACTTCCCCCCACATTGTCCTCATCCATAGGTGTATGATTTTTGTCCAGTCTCTCTACACTCCCCTCACCCCTTTCCCCCTGAGAATTGTCAGTCCACTCTCTTTCTATGCCCCTGATTCTATTATATTCACCAGTTTATTCTGTTCATCAGATTTTTAATTCACTTGGTTTTTAGATTCTCTTGTTGATAGATATGTATTTGTGTTCATAATTTTTATCATTACCTTTTTCTTCTTCTTCCTCTTCTTAAAGAATACCTTTCAGCATTTCATATAATACTGGTTTGGTGTTGATGAACTCTTTTAGCTTTTTCTTATCTGTGAAGCCCTTTATCTGACCTTCATTTCTCAATGATAGATTTGCTGAGTAGAGTAATCTTGGTTGTAGGTTCTTGCTATTCATCACTTTGAATATTTCTTGCCACTCCCATCTGGCCTGCATAGTTTCTGTTGAGAAACCAGCTGACAATAATATAGGTGCTTCCTCGTAGGTAACTAACTGTTTTTCTCTTGCTGCTTTTAATATTCTATCTTTATCTCTTGGTATTTTAATTATGATTTGTCTTGGTGTGGTCCTCTTTGGATTCCTTTTATTTGGGGTTCTGTGCACTTCCTGGCCTTGTAAGTCTATTTCTTTCACCAGGATGGGGAAGTTTTCAGTCATTATTTCTTCAAATAGGTTTTCAATATCTTGCTGTCTCCCTTCTTCTAGAACCCCCATAATTCTAATGTTGGTACACTTGAAGTTATCCCAGAGGCTCCTTACACTATCTTCACATTTTCTTATTCTTTTTTCTCTTTGCTATTCCAGTGGAGTGTTTTCTGCTTCTTTGTATTTCAGATCTTTGACTTGATTCTTGCTTTCCTCTAGTCTGCTATTAGGTATCTGTATAATATTTTTTATTTCAGGCAGTGTATGTTTTATTTCTAATTGGTCTGTTTTCATCTCTAGTTGGTCCTTTTTCATCTCCTCTTGGGTCTCGCTAAATTTATCCATCTTTTCTAGGAAATTCTTGAAAAACCTTATAATTGTGGTTTTAAACTCTATATCCAGTTATTAGTTTTCCTTCATTTCTTTCATTTGTGATCTGTTCTTTTGTCTCCGCATTTTCGCTACACCAAGAGAACTTCTGTGCTGGTGTCAGCCATATGATACAAGACTTACAAAATTGCAAAAGCCTCTCTATTAAGCTTGGATGGGGTAGAACCTCAAAGCTGAGCAGAGACAGTCTTGGTTTCCAGTCAGCCCCACCCTACATGGCTCCTGGGTCTTAGTGACCCTCTCTGTGTGCATGTGTGTGCCTCCAGACCTCTACCTTCCTGGTTCCCATGGGCTTGGGGATTCGTATGAGCTTGGGTCCCCAGGATCTTGCCTGAAACTGGGGTTCAGTGCAGTCTGGAGTGGAGTTCAGTGCAGTTGGGAGGTTGTCTACCTTCCGCTAGAGAAAGCTAATGGCACAATCAGCCGTCTGTCTTCTCTGCGCACAGTGGTGTGTGTGCCTCCAGACCTCTGCCTTTTCACAGCTCCCCTAATTTTCCATGCACTCCTCCCTTTTCACAACAGTCCAGATTTCCCACATTGAGTCTTGCCCGGAACTTGGGTTCAGTGCAGTTGGATATTGGGTTTGATGCAACTGGGAGTTTCCATCTCCCCCCCACTAGAGGAAGCCAGCCAGGCACTCTGCTGCCCTTCCTCTCCACGCTCCTATCTCCGTACCTCAGCTTTTTGCAGTTCTTCTGAGTCTCTGTGAGCCCCTCTCTTTTCTTCTAATTGTAGAATTTTTCACTCAGCCAGCTTTCCTTTGGTTCTGGATGATGTCAGTTCTGTCTTTTAGCTGTAGTTTTGAAATTGTTGTGCGAGGCAGTAGTTTAGGTATTCACCTATGCTGCTATCTTGGTTTCTCCTCTTTTAGTTATTTTTAAAGAATACCCTATTTGTTTAAAAAAAAAAAAAACCAAAAAACTAATTTCAGACCATTGGGGAGATAACTCAAACTGGGATGCAATGATATTGTTATGTAAAGCATATGAAGGGGTATTAAATCTTTAAAACTTAATACAAAGCAATAAGAGCTTATCTTTACTCGTTTAATTATTTAGCTGATCTTTACTAAGAGCCTATTATATGATAGGCATTGATCATTTTGAAACTCTTAGGCTGTAAAATTATAGCATTGGGCAACATCAGCGTGGTAAGCATGGGAGAAAGTGCATAGATTAATATACAGGCTTTTCTCATGAGCTTTGTGATGTTGCTTTTCTTTGAATATGTTCTGGTTGGTTCATTTTATTCTGAAAATATCTGGGTGCCCTGCATTAAGCATAGTATTGAAGTGTGATTGTTCACAGAATCAGGATTCATCTTCTGTTGCTTGATGTCTGTAAGCTATGATTAAGTAGCATTAGCTTTGGGAGAGCTCTTCATTTAGACAGCTTTGCAATACAGTTTTGTTTATTCTATTTTATCTTTGCATCTGTGAAGTTGGGATTTTGGATCTAAGGAAAGGACCTAAATGAAATGAAGGCTTATATTTGTCCTTATTTAAACACACCAAACACCAAACATAGAGAAAAAAAAATATGAAATTGATCGATTCTAGCCTATCAAGAACCTTTGGATCTTGTTTTTGGCATACCATTTTATTTTATTTATTCTTTTGGCTGTAAGCCTTTGGTATCCTATCTAATAAAAGAGTAATATGCAAATCAACCATCACTCTGCTACACACACAAGCCACACCCACCAGCCAGTCAGGAGCAAATATGCAAATTAACCCCAACCAAGATGGCTGGGATTAATTTGCATGCTCACTCCTGATTGGCTGGTGGGCGTGACTTGTGGGTATAATGGAGTGATGGTTAATCTGCATATTACTCTATCCTATCTAATAAAAGTGTAATATGCAGATTGACCATCACTCCAACACACAAGATGGCTGCCCCCATGTGGTCAAAGATCCTACCCCTATGTGCACATAAGGTGGCCACCACAAGATGGCCAGTAGGGAAGGGCAGTTGGGAGGGACCAGGTCTCCAAGGGAGGGCAGTTGGGGGCAATCAAGCCTGCAGGGGAGGGCAGGTAGGGGTGACCAGGCCTGCAGGGGAGCACAGTTAGGGGCAAACAGACTGGCAGAGGAACAGTTAGGCATCAATCAGGCCAGCAGGGGAATGATTAGGGGTGATCAGGCTGGCAGACAGAAGTGATTAGGGGCAATCAGGAAGGCAGGCAGGTGAGCAGTTGGGAGCCAGCAGTCCTGCATTGTGAGAGGGATCCCAGATTGGAGAAGGTACAGGCTGGGCTAAGGGACACCTTCTCCCTCCCCCTCTACCCCCCATGCATGAATTTCATGCACCAGCCCTCTAGTTTTTAATAATTATGCTAACTATGTCCTCATTCATTTTGAACAAAACAAGTCAAAGGATAAAAGTTTGAACTATGCCTTTCATGAGCTTCCTTTTGGCTTATGTTCATTATAATTAACATCTTTGTTTCTCTAATTGGCTAAAAATCTATGTTTACTATATCCCAGTATATATATTTATTATCATCAAGTCATTTATCTGTCCATTATTCTATCCATAATAATTAACATTTACCATGTGACAATTTTAAGCCAATTTTGTGGATTATTGTTTTGGAAATAATTTATTCAGGATAGAGGTATGCTAGGAAGGTAGGTTAATAGTGCACGTGAACAACTATGATGTTCAGATTGGTGAAGGGAAGGAAAGGAAGAATGATTAAGAGAGAGAGAGAGATTTACTGAGAGAGATGGAGAAAGCCTGACCGATTGGGAAAAGTGTGGGACTAGTAGTCTCTCAGGGGACTAGTAGTCTTCATGTTTGACAGAATAGGAAATTAAGGAAGCTGGAATGATAGGAATGGATTGTAATGGGGTAGAGAGTTGAGTGTAAGATGTTAAAGATCAAGTATGTTGATGGGAAAGGGGGTAGCAGAGTTGGAGGGAAGTGCTGGCATTGAGGAAGTCAATTAAATGTGATGGTAGGGTGCTGAATAGACCATCTATATGTATATAAAAATCATCTTAGATGATAGGAGGACTTGAGAAGTCATGAAGACCATGAGCCAGGTATCACTGAGAATGTAGAAGCAACTAAGCAATCTTATAAATCAGGCAAACAGTTCTGAAAGTGGCCCTAGAATCAAAGATTTAGATCCAAAGCAGAGATTGTGAGATGACTCCTCATATCTGTTCTTCCTTTACAACATAATCATGAATTTTATGTGAGCACATGGCCTATGTGTGGTCACATGACCAAGTTCTGACCCATAGAATATAAGTGGAGGTGATGTTGATAACTGACACAAAGCTTCCTTAGATAGAAAAGAGCCTTCTGTGCTCTGGCTAACTTTAATATACTTATTCTCTCTTGTGAAATAACAGCCCTCTTGTACTAGTACTCTGAGGCAAAAGCTATTGTTCAGGGTGCTAGAATTGTAAGATAAGAAATAACCTGGTTCTTTCTGATGAGAAGCTTACCTCTAGATATTTCTTATGTGAGAAATAAATATATTGTTTTATTTTCTAAAGTCATTGATTTCTTGGGGTTCTGGGGTTCTGTCATTCATGGCCCAGTGAATACACCACCATAGTTTAGGATTGGGAAGAACAGATCATTGGCATCAGCAGGGAAGAAGCAATACTCTATGAGAGAGCCTGATTTTAATTTTTTTCTTAATCTTCACCTGAGGAAATTATTTCCCATTGATTCCTAGAGAGAATGGAAAGTGAGGAGGGGGAGGAAGGGAGGAAAGGAAGGATGATTTCACAGAGAGAAACATTGATATGAAAGAGATACATTGACTGGTTGTCTCCCCCACATGCCCAACCCAGGGCTGGGATTGAGCCTGCTACTGAGGTATGTGCTCTTGACTGGAATCGTACCTGTGACCCTTCAGCCTATCAGCTGTCAGCCAACACTCTAACCACTGAGCAGTACTGGCTAGGGAATCTGATTTCAATTTAAGACGGGAGTTAGATTCTGAAAAGAGCTACAGTTGAAAGCTTTGAGGGGCAGGAAGCAGAAAAAGATGGCTGCCAAGGAGAATAAGGTGGGGAAGAGAGTTTGGGAATCCATAGAGAGGAATTTACATTTGGCAGAGATCAAAGAGGTCAAGGATGTGAGGTATGGTTATAGAAACTGACTCAGAATTCCAGAAGATGTTTGTTTTGGTCTGTGTTAGTCCACATACAACTTAGATTGGTCTGGATACAATAAACTCAAATAAGTAGGGGGCCTGGTGAACATAGCAATGGAGAGTAAAGTCTGATAGTACCTAGACCTGGACCCCTGGTCTAATGAGATCTCAGGATAGACTCTCTAGATACCCTATTATCATTTCCATGAGTAAGATTCAGAACAGTATTCAAAAAGGAAATAAGAGTAGTCTACTGTCTATTGTGTGGGACAATCCCTGCTAGATCCCGATCTCTAGTGTTTCTCTAAGTGCTCATGGGCCAGCTCTTTAAAGATGAAGTTCAGGTATTTTCCTTTGGATTTGACATTTTCAGCTGTATGTGATTCATTGTTCATTATCTAGACAGCAGCGGGTGTCTTTATTCTCTTTTTCCACATGTATGTTCTAAAATGACATTTTCTTCATTAACTATAGCTTTTACAATTTGTAATTTTTTCTTTCCCCAAGAATTTTCTTTTACATCTTTTGCATATACCAGTATTAGGAATTTGCATTTTGTTTTACTTCTTTAGCTCAGGTCAGTGAACAATTTACCCTCCCTTCTCCCCTTAGAATATTACTTTGGTATTGTGGAGTCAGTATAGATGGTGGTGCAATAAATGGGTAAAATAAACATCTATACTAATAACGGAATATGCAGATTGGTTGGGACACCTTCAAGCAATGACTGAACATCAGGCTGCATTGGGCGACCAGGACTGGCAGGGGGGGCAGTGAGGGGTGACCAAATAACTGAACAGCAGACTGTGTGGGGCAACCAGACCAGCAGGGGGGATAATGAGGGGTAAACAGGCTGGCAGAGGGTGGCAGTGAGGGGCAAACAGGCCAGCAGCGAGTGGGGCAGTGAGAGGCAACCAGGCTGGCAGCCCCGGGGGGTAGGAAGGGAGGGACAGTTGGGAGTGATCAGGTTGGCAGAGGGGGCGGTTAGGGGCAATCAGGCAGGCAGGCATAGTTCATTAGGTCCTGGGATCGGGCCTAAACTGGCAGTCAAACATCCCCCAAGGGGTCCTGGATTGGAGAGGGTACAGGCTGGGCTGAGGAAACCCTCTCCCCTGCATGAATTTTATGCACCAGGCCTCTGGTGTATAATGAATGAGAAGATTTCCTCCGGCAAATAAGAAAATAATGATCTATTTAATTTTTGGTACTAATTTAATTGTTTTTGATCTCTGTGAGTGAATGAACAGACATAATAAATAGTACATATAGTAAAAATCTTTTGTTCCGTTCTTTTTAAATGCTCAAACAAGGATTTGAATACCAGCTAGAATTTCACTAAATAAATGTAAATGAGCTTTTGACATAGGAATGATTGGATTCTTATTCTCATAAGGAAAATTGAATAAAGCATTATAACTTCACTTCTGGAATTCTAGGGACATGATATAATCTTGGAGACATATTTTGGCATGGGGAGATCATAATTAGATTTGCTGAACCAAATATTTCAAAGGATTGTCTGAAAGATGCTACTGAACTCCAGGGAGGTGGAAATGAATAGTTAGGAGACTGTTCCCCTGGCGTTAACCACTTGGGATTAAATTCTGGATATGGTGCCTTATTAGAGCCAGGAGAGTAATTATGCATTTCCTATAAGACTGGAATTGTTGACAGCATTCATTAACTCTCAGATTGATTACATTTGGTAGAGAAGAATGAGAAAATTAGATTTTACTTTAAACTTAGATTATTTAAAACAAAACCACATATATAGACAATAAGAATGTAAGCACCATTTCCAATTTCTGTGTTCATGTCTGATCCTTGTCAGTAAATAACAGCTAACTTGTTAGTTGTTACAAGGGGCTTCAAACCACCACCATATTATTGCATCTTTGATCAGTCACTTGTCAAAGGACTTTTAAGGAGATAGGGCATCAAAAATAGCTATCAAAATGATAAAAATTATTAACATTTATGTTGTTATTTTGGCTTGTGTGACAATGTTTAGGAATTTTTGTTTTAAAGGATTATAGCATGGACACGATAGCTGGTGTAAAAAAATAAAGACAAAAGTTGTCTTTCAAAGGATGGCATGCCGTCTCATGTGATACCATGCTCCCAGATGAAGACATTTTGTTCTCGAGGTGAAAATTAGTGTATCTAGCTCGGCTCCTCCCACCTACAATGGGACTTCGTTAAAGCACAGTAGTGCTTAGTGGTTTGTATGTACTTGAACAGAACAATACAAATCATTTACACTTAGCAGATCTGGTTAACTATTGCTCTCTGGTGTTGAAGCCATCAGATTGGACGAGGTTAGGGAGAGGAAAATTGGAGGTAGGGAGTCAAATCTGAGGAGTTCTTGTGTCTGCTGGGCCCCTAGTAAGGGCCAGAATTCCTTTTGTGAGCTATCATGGAGCAAATGTTTAAGGAACGGAAAATCATTTGAGAGACAAGTAGCAAATTTACCCTTATGGTTTAAATATCTTTATTTCCACTTAGTCCATGCCTTCAGGTATTGAGCTTGGGTCCTGAGCTGTGTTAATCATTACTTAATATTAATATGGAAATGAGTTTACCCTGTTGTAAGTCTCAGTTTCAATCAGTAAGTAATTATGAAAATTAGTCTTAAAAATACCATTAAAGGGTGTTGCTTTGCAGGCAATAATTAAGCCTCTCAGCCATCTCTGGGTGGTTGAGTTTTTTTCTTCTTAAGTTGTTTATTTCTCTCAACTTATTTTCTGCAGGTGAGAAAAGATTGCAAGTTCCTGCTGACTGAAGGATTCGTTAGTTGAGGTGGCTAAGGTTCCATCAAAAGGAGAAGGGAGTGAGTGGAGTGTGTTAGAGCTGTTGACTAAGATCAGCTGCTTTTTTCTGGTTTGAAGCAAAGATGATTATTTTTTAAGTGGGAAGAGAACCTTTATAACTCCAGTTATTTTCACATGAGTATTTTGGAGCCAGATCTCAAAATATGGAGCTAAATCTCCATCCTCAGTGGGAGCCAGCCAAATATGCTTGCCAATTTCAGTTCCTGGCATTTAGTAAACAGGTGCACAAAAATAGCAACACATAAGAATAATAATTATCATTATCATCTATACAGTGCCAAGGGAGCATGTGTATTACTACAGAAGCTTGTAGGCACTGTGCATCATTGTCCTTGTGCTCCCCACTTCCTTTCCACTCAAAGGAAGCCTCTTAAACTAACAGAACAGGGCAAAGCCACTCTGAAAGTTCTTAAAGTATGAAGGCTTCACACACATGGTGTATATGTAGGCACTGTTCTTTAAAAAGTTTTTTTAATTGAGAGAGAGAGAGAGAGAGAGAGAGAGAGAGAGAGAGAGAGAGAGAGAGAGAGAGAGAGAGAGAGAGAAAGGAAGAAACATCAATAATGAGAGAGAATCGTCATGGGCTGCCTCCTCTGCATGTCCCCTACTGGGGATCAAGCCTGCAACCCAGGCATGTGCCCTGACTGGGAATCAAAGTGTGACCTCCTGGTTCCTGGGTGGATGCTCAACCTCCGAGTCACACTAGCCAGGCTGTTCCTCAGTTTTACATATGCAAAAGTTGCAGTCTCAACAGGATGTTAGAAAGGAGTCACTTCTTGTGCAAACCATGCACAGGAACTCATTGTGGAGGGAGGTAGGGTTGCCATAGAAAACAAAGGACACCCAGTTACACTTGGGTTTCAGATAAACAATGAATAAAACATTATTTGTTGAAATTCAAATTGAACCGAGCCTCCTATATTTTTATTTGCTAACGTGGCAACCCAGGTTGTATCGCCTCCTTTGGGGGTTACCAGACCTGAACAATCTCGGCTGGTCAGTGAGTGAGTCTTTCATTCCCAGGGCTCTGATGTGTTCATATGTTCAGAGACCCTTGCACTTTCTTCCAAAAGGTAGTTTCAGTGTAACTGAGAATAACTGTAAGAGGAGGAGGCAGAGTTTTTGGTTTAGATATCATCAGAGATTTATATGAGTTAGAGTAGGCAATAAAACAAGCCTCTTAAGTAAATTACATTGTTTTACTGACTTTGGGAAAAGTCATTGGCTGTTGATCTGTCAGTGAAAAATACAAGTAGGCTTGAATCTAAACATCAGCAGTTTTCTTGGGCTATTTGGTCCTTTCATCATGTACCTTGCATGATTTTTAATGCACAGACACAAGACTTACTTAATGAGGGAATAGAAGGGAGCATAAATTTTAAAAGTCATTGGGTCAAATATTGCACTTTTTTTCAGTTTAAATGGTTTATTTTATGTTTGGTGAACTATACTCACTATAAAAAGAACACTCTTATAATAATAATTAATCAATTGATCGAATTAAGATCATGTTACACCTTTAAAAATATCCAATAGGCTCATTTGAAACAAGTCTTCTGAGGAAAGGCTACATTGTTAATTTGAGACTTTCCTTTTTTTTTTATTGTGTTACATGTATACATATCTCCCCATTGCCCCTCCCCTCCCAGGCATACCCCAACCCCCCAGTGTCTATGTTCATTGGTTATGCTTATATGCATGCATACAAGTCCTTTGGTTGATCTCTTATCTATCCCACCTCTCCTTAATCTTCCTACTATAATATCACAGTCTGTTTGATGCTTTACTGCCTCTGTATCTACCCAAATATCGCACTTTTGATTAGTTCGAGGAAGTGTTGTTTAAAGATCTTACAAATAAAAATTGTAAATAATTGCTTACTTGTTATAATTTTTGCCTTTTGTTCGCCTTTTAAGGGAATTAGCCTAGAGTGATTGAAGACCCTAGGAGTTAAGAGACCCTGTCCCAGTGCTCTCTTTGAATTATTTTCTTTGTGAATGGGTGCCAATGTGGGTACATCCTGAGTTTCATTGTGAATTATTGAGACTTAAATTTTCCGAGGCTGTCTTAACTTTTATGT
>PVJN01000716.1:0-177809 GCA_004026805.1 Lasiurus borealis
AGATGTGTCCACAGAGGAGTGTGAAATGATCACCCCCCATCTTGAACGTATTTCCGGTAATGCCACCTCAAGTCCCATTATTCAAACAGCCCGTTATCTTGTGACCAAAGCTGGGTTTGCGCAAACGGACATGCCTGAGAACAAAGCCACGTAAGAGGGACGCAATAGATGGAATGAGTCAGCACCGATGACAGGAGTGAGTGAGCCGGGGATTTGGGCACAAGGAAAACAACATGCTGGATGGGCATCAAGCTGCTGTCCCTGCAGGCTGGATTCAGTTCACAAAAATATACTTCCTTGGGCCTGAATAACACTTAGGTTTTCATTTCATTAGCTGTTCCCATGGGCACATTGTGAGATTTCACCTAAAAGTCTGAATTTCCAGTTTCCTTTTTTTCCTTACAATCAGAACTGGCTGGCCAGGGCTCACAGCCAACACTCCCCTGAGTCAAGGAATAACTGCCCCTTTAAATTTTATTCACTCATCCGTTCAGTCATTCAAATTCTAAATAGTATTACATATTGATTTAATTACCAAAAAGGTCTCATCAGCAAACATTAGGCTTTGTATACATGGACACTTCACTCAGTAATGTTACCTACTGAGACCCTTTAAGGACCTGAGTTTGTCGCCCCTGCTCTGGGTGCCAGTCTGCCAGGGTTCTTCTGAGGGTTCCAACCCCCATGAATTTTTATCCTGCCCAGTTGGAAGCCCAACCCGAGAGCTCAATGGGCTCAGAAGCTGCCCTTGTCCTATGGCCTCTCGGCTGAGGAGTGCCTGTCCCTGGGCCCACTTCTGGCCTGCAGCCTGCAGCTGGCACCTTTGCCAGCTAGTCAGATGGGCCCTGCACGCCTTCTGCCCAGAGATCCCACCCCAGCCCCACCCATTATTCACTGCAGGACGCTCACCTCCAGATTGGCCAGGTAAGCTGCCACATTGTTCTTCAGCTCAGTCACACACAGCGACACCCAGTGGAACCTCTCTTCCAAGTCATCAAATTCCTTGTCTTCCGTCTGAGAGTCAAGTTATTCTCGTGAGAGCCAGGAAAATCCACAAGGGGGCAGTGTGCACCATATACCTGCATCCCCGAGTTTTCACTGGGGACCACTTTTCCTCAGATCTGCCCCAAAACTGACTGGGACCGTTAGAGGCAGGGAGTGCAACTTAGTGGCTTTGTATTCAGACCACAGAATCAAATTCACAAGCAAATGAGTCCTGGTTCCCCTGTTTCCAAGCTGTGTGACCTTGGGCAGGTGTTTTACCTTCTCATCTGCAAAATGGGGGTGGGAGAGGAGGGGAATAGGAACACTAACTTCATTGTATGGACCAAGCAGTGCCTGGTTCACAGAAAGTACTTAATCAACCTGAGCTGCTATTGGTAGCCATCAATCAAAGCTGGCTCCGTGCCCAGACCAGAGATGATCTCTGCTACCTGTGTTAAGAGGTCCCAGAGAGAAAGCAGTACAAGGTGCAGTAGAGAGAGCCCTCCCTAGGTCCACAGAAGCGAGTGGAATGCCAACTCTGCCTGCACCTGGCTATCAGTGCTGGGAAGTCACTCCCTCCCTTAGCCTCAGTTTCCTTGTCTCTGAAAGCCGCCTAACCACCCTGACCCCACCCCCTGCACAGACTTGCAGGTCCCTTGAGATGTGACCCTTCCTCCTGCCCATGCTCACCCTCAGCACGAGCCCCGCCTCCTGCTTCAGCAGCTGGCTCAGCCGGGTGGTCTTCTTGGAGAGGGTGTGCGTGTTGATGCGGGCCAGCCGCTCCCGGAGGGTGAGCTGCTCCACTTTGGTGTACTTGGAAGCTGCACCGACAGAGAGAGGGGTGTGGGGGCAGAAGCTGAGCCAGGAAAGCCAGCATCCAGCACCGCCGGCTAGGCACTGACTGGGCCCCCTTCTCAATGTCAGGGTCACACCCATGAAAAGATGGTGAGTCGGGGAACACAGGCCCAGGGCTGAGCCCTCCCTCCGAGGTTCGAGCCCCGGCTGAACAGCCCGCTTGACTGGATAAGTCATCCCTCTCAGGTCTCGGTTTCCTCATCTGTGAATGAGGTCAGCCAGCTCGTGGGAGTGCTGGGAGGATCGCCTAAGATGCTAGGTCTAAATCTACTTTCTAAAGGAGAAGCCGAGTGAGAGGTGATTTGGCTGAGGTGCCTCAGTCACGGGCAAACCGGGCCCATGTTTTCCGACTCCTGGCTCAGAACTTCCTACTGATCGCCTGACCCCCAGCCTGAGTTTTAAACCCGGCTCTGTCCCTTATCAGCTCGGTGGCCTGGAGCAGATGACGAATGCTTCCAGTTTACCCAACTGTGAAACAGGACTAGCAGTGCCAGCCTCAGAGGATCAAACAAGATAATGAAAAACATGTCCTAGTTAGCCCTTAGTGATAAACATGAGTTGAATTATCATTACTCTACTGTCTCAGCTGTGCAAATGTGTTTCTCTCTCCTTGGGACATTGCTTTATTTCCCCCCAAACCTTTCTGTTTTAACAGTCTGAGAGGCACGATCCCCACTTATCCCCCTTCCCTGCCTAGGTATATACACAGCCCTGTGCCCCCTGCCCTCCCCATCATTTCTCCTCCACAGTAGAGCAGCCATGTGGTTTGGAAGGAACTGCACCCACTTTAGTTCAAGGGGTGGGTGCTAAGTGCCATAAACCAATCCATATTGTAATCCCATTCCCCTAGTGACAGTGATTGGTTCAAAGAACTAAGCCAATCAGCTCATGGCATTCCCCTAACCATAGTGATTGGTTTAGGGTGAGCACATAGTGATTGGTTCAGGGTGGTTCAGTCAGTTTAATTTTTATGGCGAAGAGGAACAAGGCCCTGTCTTATCTTGGGGGGTGTGGTATGCAGATGTGTGTCTTGGAATAGCAACAGCCATGTAGTGCTATGAGGGAGGCTCTCTGAAGATGAAGGTGACGTGGTAAAGAACAGAGACAAGAGAATTATAGGGAAACTGACCCAGCAACCTGATCAAACCCTACCCAAAGGCCACTTACCTGTGGGCTTGTGGTTATATGAGCTACTACCTGCCTTCAGTGGTGAAGCCAATCTGATATGAGCTTTTTATAACTGGAAATATGCTCACTGATGTATCCTCTAAATTACCCAAGTCCTTACCCACTTCCTTGCGCCTCTTGTACTCATTGATGTTGGTGTTCACGTCCTGGAGGGCAGAGGTAGCCTTCTGGAGGACAGAATGGGCACTGGCATCGGGAAGTGTGTTCTCCAGAATTTTCTGCAGCAGCAGGGGGTACTTGGTAATCCTCTGCAGAGGGATGACCAGTAAGAAACTGAGGCCTGAGGGTCCAGCTTGTGGCCTGAGGGAGAAGGCTGGCATTAGGTAGGTAAAGCCCACCCTTGGAGGCATCAGCGGGCCTGCCATTAAACTCACTGAGTGATCTCAGACAAGTCACCTCCTTCTGTGGCTCTCGGCTTCCTCATCTGTAATGTGTAAGGTCTAGAAGTTAGATGAATGCTGCTAGTTTTCATCTTACCCCCTTTATGGACCTTGGTTCCCCATCTGTACCAAACCCAATGACCAGCTTTCTACCCTCAGCTTATTCATTCACCCAACAGCAAACACAGGTGACCCCTCCCTTCTTTACCGAAACACTTTTATTTGGCCTCAGAGACTCCTTCTGTCCTCTCCTAATTCACAGACCACTCTCTTTGCCAACTCTGTCGGCCTCTCTCCAATGCTGGGGTACTCTAGGGTCTCTTCTCCTCCCTCTTCACCCACTCTCTTACTGACTTCATTTACTCCTATGGCTTTAAACGCATCCAAAACTCAGATCTTGATTTTTCACTTCTGTCCGGAGTTCCAGATTCCCATGGCCTATTTAATATCTCCACTTGGATATGTCCCATCCACTTGATATGTTATTTAATAAAATGGTTCTGCTACTTCACAAAAGACAAGCCTTTAAAATTATAGGAGCTTAATGTTTAGAGATGCATTTGAAGTATGTAAGGGGAAAAGTCATAGCATCTGTATTTTCCTTTAAATAGTTTAGCATAAAAACAGATGAAGCAAACAGCAAAAGATTAACATGGTTCATTTCAGGTAGTGGGTATGTGAGTGTTCATTACATTTTTCTATATGTTTGAAATTTGTCGTCTGAAAAAGTAAAAAACGAAGTACAGGAACTAATGGTGCCAAGGTCCCTTCTGGAGCTCTGGCTGATGACTGGATGACTCTCTCCAATCCCCTTCTTGGCGAGGGCTGGTATTTGCAGAAAGAGTACCCAAGTCCACGGCCCCTAGGACATCTAGGTTATCTCCAGCAGTCTTTCCTTGACCAGGACTGGAGCCCTCAGACCTGGCTTTCAAGAAACCCAAGAGGGTGCCAAACTTCAATGTCCAAGCACGCCCCCTCCATGAAGACTCACAAGTGCTGCTCATGACCACTCTCTGGCCGCCCTCTCTATGAGATCCCAGCCTCTTCCTCTTTCTCCTAAAGAAAAAGCTCCAAATGAAATGGCCAGGAAAGATCAGCCAGGAGGCTAAAAATAGGCGAGCAGGTGGGAACCCACCTGTCCCCCACTTGCAGGGAGTGGGCAGACAGAGCTAGGATCAAATCTTCAGGACACACCTAGGCCGACCATCTGCTTTCACCAAAGGTTTCCTAGTGCTTGGCTGACCATGGGCAAGGGAGGTGAAAGCAACTGCCAGATTTTGGCAAAATATGGGCTTACTTTCCACAGGAAAAGGCCAACTGCTCAGGGGGACAACTTTCACCTCACGAATCAGACAGCAGGGGGTCCTCAAAGACATGGTCACATCTCTTCTCGGAAATTATTAAGTAACCCTGTCACCGCAGAGTAACAGCAGCCTCTTACTGTACAGTCCCTTCTAAGGTAATTGGGAGAAAAATTTGCATGCAGCCTTTCAGATAGGCAACAAAAAAGACAAGATAATACCCAGAACTAGAGTAATGGGAGGAAACAGACCCTCTTGGTGAGAGTATCAATTATTGAGATCTCTTTGGATAGCAGTTTTGCAGTATCTGAAATATGCAAACCCTTTGTCCCATCAGTCCTACTCTAGTAATCTACCCACATAAATATCAACTCACGTGAGCAAGGTAGAAGTTATTCAGCAACTATATTTTTGACAGTAAAAATTTGGTAACAACCCAAATATCTAACAATAGGATAATGGTTAAATTAACTATAAAGCTTTCCTGGAAAAGAACTCTATGCAGCTATTATGCCATGTGTCTAGGAGTGGAGAAGCAGAGACATTTGGTGAACAGCTTTTATGACTAGCATATATATACACATATATATATTTCAATTTGCTTGTATATGCATAAAGGAATTTTGCAAAGATCCATTAGAATTTTTTAAGTGGTTACCTTAACCTTGGGGATTGGCGTTGTAATTGAGTGGATAAAGGAGGAAGATGGGGAAGATCATTTTTACTATATAAATGTGGATGTTTTAAAGATTTTTGAACCATGTGACTATGTTATCCATTCAAAATGTCAATTTAAAAAATGATTCTCTACATATCTCTACCTGGAGCTTCTGCCCACTGGTGTCAGTCTGGCTGTGATGCCACCGGGGCTGTTCTGAGCCTTTTCCATGGGGCAGAACTTCAGGCGTCTGCAGAGAGGCCTCCCCAGGTGTTACACACCTGCCTCCTAACACTGTTACTGACAGCATGTGGTTCCCCCGACCTCACTGCCCTTCCTATGCTAGTCATAGAAGCTGTTCACCAAATGTCTCTGCTTCTCCACTCCTAGACACATGGCAGACCAGCACATCCTGGTATCCTGGTAATTGGATAAAGCTTTGGGATTAGTTCTGGCCCATGAATTATGAGAAGCGATGGATATCATTTCTAAGCTGGAGCATTCGGTTACCCTTCAGAGTTCCTTTTTCCTTTGCCACAATTAGTGACAAAATTCTGACCAGTGGCTGCTGTCAGCTTGGATCCCAGAGTAAGGATAGTGCAGAGCACCAACTCACCCTGCAGGGAGGAAAAGGAAGGCGTAAACCCTTGTGGTCTGCGGCCACTGAGAGTTGGGAGTTGTTTGCTTCTGTAGCATAGCCTAGCATAGCCCTCGCTGAGACACTCCTGAAGCTGTGTGAGCAGCACCAAATGGAGGTGAGACCTCAACGGTCCCTGACCTTGGGGTCCTTGCACCGCAAATTCTCACTGCTCATTCTACTCACACCACTGCCTCAATGATGGCCTGGATCTCCCGCTGCAGCTCTGGCTCCCTTCGGTACGACTCCACCAGCAGCAAGGCCTGGTCATAGTTGGCACAGTAGACCTTGTAGACTCGCTCCAATTCCTCTTGGAATTGCAGGAATAAGTTACCTGACAGTGGAGAAGCAATAGGAAGTTCACAAAGGCTTGTCTGTGTGGCCCTTTGCTTGGGGACAGGGAGGCAGTGAGGAAGACAACTGCCAGCTTAATCCACTTTCTCATCTTAGGCAAGTTACCTCATCTTCCTGAGTTTCCATTTGTTTCATTTTACTCCCATCATTTTGCCAGAGGGACAGGGTGACAGAATGATGCAGAGTTCAGGCTAATGCACTGTGAGTACTTAACAAATGGTAGCTATAATTAGAGCAATAGTATTGATAAGGCTCATATTGGTACAGTGCTTTACAGTTGACAAAACGTGCTCACATTATGTCTTCACAGCAACTGTGTGTGCTAAATACAACCACTAATGCACTAACCATGCTATGTAGCACAGACATGCTATAGCTCAGCACAGGAAATAACAGGCATGGATGGGTTTCGGGCTCAGGAAGAACTAGGGACAGGTTTCCAGTCAACCCTTTCCCAGTTGTGCAATCTGGGGCAAGCCTCCATTTTCCCATCTATAGATTAGAATAGAAATAGTACTCATGCCCTGGCTGGGTAACTCAGTTGGTTAGAGTTTGTCCTAATACGCCAAGGTTGTGGGTTCTATCCCCCGTCAGGGAACATGTAGGAAAAAAACAATAAATGCGTGACTAAGTGGAGTGGCAGATTAATGTTTCTCTCTCTCTCTCTCTCTCTCTCTCTCTCTCTTTCTCTCTCTCTATTTTCTCTCACACTCTCGCTCTTGCTCTCTCTCTTTCTCTCTCTCACCACACATAACCTTCCTCTCTCTAAAAATCAATAAATTTTTAAAAAATTTTTAAAATAGTACTAAACTCCAAGTGTTGTTTTTTATGATTAAATGAAATAATGCATGTAAAGCATTTCACACACATTTCATTCACCAAATATTTACCAACTGCTCATTTGTTGACTATATGCCCAGCACTAATCTAAGCTCTGTAAATGAAACAAAGTCCCTGCCTCATCGAGACCAAAATAATTTTATGGTTGGAGGTCACCACAACATGAGGAACTGCATTAAAGGGACGTGGCATTAGGAAGGTTAAGAACCACTGTTCTAGAAGACGACAGACAATAAATAAATATCATACATACGCCAGGTAGTGATGTGTGCCATGAACCAAGACAAAGCCAGAAAAACACTTAGAGAGTGGTAGGAGATCTAAGTCTTCTACGAAGCCTTTTTACCAGAGATCTCCACTAAGACATAACTGAGTGCAGCCATAAGACCTAGGACAGCTCCCACATTCTCCCCAACATGGATGCTTCCACAGGAATGTGGCTGATGCCAAAGAAACTGTATCATAGCAGCATGGCCAGGGACAGGGTCGTGCCAGTAACTGAGGGGCAGAGGAAGACAAACTCAGAGAGCAGAATTGTCCAAAGTGGGAGGAATGCCCAGGACACCAAAGTATAAAGACTTATTTCCTCTCCTCTTGTCTTTCTCCGGTTACAGATTGTAAAGGAGCAACAGCAACAAAGAAGTTACTCCCAGTGTCAAAGGTACTCAACCTGATTAGTGAAAAAGAAGAGTAAGGGAGGCAGGATGGTCAAGAGCTAGGGTTCTAGAGTCTGAAAGAGCTGGGTTCAAATCCTCATCCTCCCTGGTCAAGCCATGTGGTCCCAGGAAAGTTACTTAACCTCTCCGAGCCTTGGGTTTTTTGTTTAGTAAAACAGGGATAATAATAATCGATAAGCAATGGTGTCATGAGAATGAAAAGAGCTGCTACATGTTAAGTACTTGTATCTCCATTGTGTAAAGTGGTGGGTTGGACTAGATACTATTTGAGGGTCCTGCCAGCTCTGACATGTTAGGTGTCCAGGGTCCCAAACTCAGACTCCCAGTGAGCTGCATTTCCCTGAAACGCTGGACACAGTTCAGCAATGACCCCACGCCGAGGACAACGCCACAGGAATCTAAGGCTGACAGCTGCCCTATCTTTTGCTTACCAATTAGCTGCACTTGTTTCTCTCCCATGGCGTCTGTCCCCTGCAGATCCTGAAGAAATCTGCCGTTCACCTTGATGATGTCATCGATGTTTGAGAACAAGACATCCAGATCTCCCCGTGGCAGCTGGAAGGAACAGAGAAGCCGTGGGAGGTTGCTGAGAGGTCAGCGGGGTGACTTGATTTGTAGGCTTTGGGGAACAGTCCAGAACACTCATGCCCCCAGGGGCCCATCACTCTTGGGAAGACTGCCCCAGTGGAATGTTTGCAAGGATTTTGAAATTTTATTTAAAAATTAGGTTATTTCCATTATTCTACAAGAGAGGAAAGGGCATCAGCATGGAAAGAAAGTTTGCTGCCAAGAAAAACTATCATTTTTCTTCCCTCAGTTTCCCCATCTATCATAAAAGGAAAGTTGGAAGGTGTCATGATACACATGACACCTTCCATAGTGACCTTGAGATGTATTCTGAACTCCAGCCCCTATTAACTAGGCCAGTGGTCGGCAAACTTCGGCTCGCAAGCCACGGTTTGCCGTTCTGTTGACTGATGAGTTTGCCGACCACTGAACTAGGCTATACCACTGTTAAAAAGGATGTGGAGCCCTGGCCAAATTGGCTCAATGGTTGGAGCATCGACTCTCCAAACGGTCTCAGCTTCCATTCCCAGTGGGGGCACTTGTGGGGAGGCAAGCAATTGATGTATTTATCTCTCTCACATCAATGTTTCTCTCTCTCCCCCCTCCTCTCTCCCTTCCACTCTCTGAAAATCAATGGAAAAAAATATCCTCAGGTGAGAATTTTAAAAAAAAAGGATGCTGGACATCTATAGGGTGTCCCAAAAATATGTATACACATTTTGGATAATTATAAAGGCAGTGTTTATTCAAATACATTTCGTTTTAAAAATTGAGCTCTTAGCTATTAAAGTGTGTATACATTTTGGGGGGATATCCTATATTTATGTGCAGGGGCATCCACAGGAGGTAGATATGTAGAAAGAGATGCCCTGGATGCATGACCAAGTGGGAAAAAAGAGCTGTAGAAAAATACCTAGACTATGATCTTATTTTTGTTAAAATAAGTAACAATCTATTCTTGTTTGTTTAATGCCTACAGAAAAATTATTAATTTTTGGAGAGTAAAATATGAGAGCATTTTCACCTTTTACATTACCTACTTTAGTATTTCATTCACTTAAAAAAAAAACACAACACTAATTGAAGCTCATTATTTATATGTCAAGAACTGGGTTATAGTGACCTAGCTGATTTGGCTCAGTGGATAGAGCGTCGGCCTATGGACTGAAGGAAACCGGATTCTATTCTGGTCAAAGGCACATGCCCCATTGCGGGCTCAAGCCCCCCTAGGCAGGAGGCAGCCAATCAATGATTCTCTCTCATCACTGATGTTCCTATTTCTCTCTCCCTCTCCCTTCCTTCTCTGAAATCAGTAAAAATATTTTTTAAAAAGAACTGAGATATATTAAACTAAGTGGTCTTTGTTCTCAAGGAGCTTACATATTAGGGAATTCTTGAATTTTTATAGAGAAATCTTGTATTATTTCTACAATCAGGGAGGAAAAGGCATAAAAATGAGTACTACACTAGAAAGCTAGCATAGTAATAACCTCTCCCTCCCACCATCCCCCAAATGAGACACTGAGAATGTAGGTCGGTTTAAGCAATCTGCTCTAAACTTGATAAAGGGCGATTTTACCCATTAGCTCCCTTAATCTCTGAGGCAATTCTCCCACTCCCTCTTCAGCAGTTGAACACACTAAGGCTCCGGGCCTTGCTGAACGTTCCATGGCCGATAAATGGAAGTACAGGACTTCACATCCACAGTGACTTTCCGTCCATCAAGCCTGTTCTAGGAGCCACTGTGAGAACCGAGCACCCATTTTGCCTCCAGAAAGCCAGGCTGTGTGTGGCTCCGCCCAGGTACCTGCTTCAGGCGGCTCCTGATGTCCAAGGCGCAGAGCTGCAGCATGTGCACGTAGGAGTCCTCGGTGTCAATGAGCTCCCTGATGGCCAGCCTCTGATGGAGTGAACACTTGTCCTCAGAGACCTGACTTTCTCCATCCGGACTCTCTGTCCCTGAAGATGGCTCATCGGCCTCCTGATCGGCCATGCCAGCGGGTTCTGGGGAAGACAAGCACATGCCAGCTCATTTCCAGGAGCTCTCCTGGGACATGCTGTCTCTAAGCCAGAGCTCTCTACTCACCCAGCAGCCAGAAAACAGCTTGAGCTGCACACAGAGTCAAGATGAACTGTGTATTAGCATTTGTGCGAGGCATCTGAACAACCTTAAAAGGTGGAACACACTCAGGACCTTGTTGACATTTTACAGGACAATGTGCTTGTCTGGCTTTTCTTCTATTTTTTGCCCTAGCTCTTGACCCAGATTTCTGTATCTGGTTCAGCTGAGTCAGTCTCTCTGTGTCTGTCTCTCTCTCTTTCTCTCAACCCCATCCATACTCCAAGTGGTTCCATCCTCTCTCTGACCCCTGTCTTCCCCATTCAGGCCATACTACATGTCATCTGGGCTATTTCCACAGCCTCCGAGATCAACTTCCTATATCCAAACCCCTCTCCCACCTGCTGCCACCCACACCCATTCATCCTGGACAAGGTTCCGATTTAAATTTCCTGAAAGCAAGCTTGTGACTACAGTAGTCCCTGCCGTGAGATGTCCCCTGTGGTTCAGGGTCCCTCTCCAACCTCATTTTCCCTTTCCTAGACCACTCCAGGGAAAAGCGACGTGCATTTCTCCACATGCATGGTGTCTATGTCCCTCCTGTGTCTATGTCCTCCAACACTCATCTTCTCTGAGGTTTTTCCTGATCTTCCCAGCCCGACGTAGCTTCTTTATCTCTAAGTTTAAAAAATACAAATGGCAATCGACAAGATGGCTTGAAAATCCTCCCTATCACACAATATCAAGATGCTAGATCAGCTATAACAAGCTTCCTTTTCGCTATATGGCACGGTCTGCAAGAGCGTAAAGAAAACCAGCAGGGCTCCCAAACAGAGGGAACTGAAAACCAGGGCAGGAATGGTTGAGCTGGGCAGCTGTCCCAGTGGCTGGACTGGGCAGAGCAGAGGGCATTGCCATGCTCAGTGAACCAGGGACCCGGAAAGTAGTTCCCAGGCAGGATCAGGAGACAGTCTCCTTCACAGAACGGGAGTCCCCAAGGACTCCAATGAAATGGTGGATCTGAAAAAACAAACAACAACAAAAAAAAAAACCACCATCCCCCGACCCACACAGGCCCTTCCTGTAGTACTGCTCTGGGATTTTCCTAGAGGCCCACTCTGTGGCCTGCTCCTCCAGCTCCTCACTAATTTGATAAACACGCCATGCCCTCTGGTAAACCCCTTTCTGGTTAAAAATAGAATGGTTTGTGTTCTCTCCAAGTAAACCCTGATAAATACAGATAAGAACAAGTAACACACAAAAGAAAAAATTTAAATGGCTATACACAGTTAAAAATACGCTCAACTCACTAATAACTAGACAAATATGAATAATTAAAACCACAATGAGATACTTTTCACTCCCATCAGACAGGCAAAATATAAAATGTTGGTGATACTGTAGATGGAAAAATTGGTTGAAGGGTACATGGAACTTCTGTATTATTTCTTCATCAACATATGAGTCTATAAGTATACCAAAATTAAAAGTTTTTTAAAAAGCTCAGATACCACTTTGATACTCAACCTAATCCCATTTCTCTGTCACCTTTTCCAGAAGTTTCTACTATCCTGAATTTTTACCAAAAAAGGTACTGCCTGTGCTGCACATGTATGCATCACTAAACAATAAGTAGCATTATTCTACATATTTTAAACTTTAAAAAAAATAGTATCATACTCTATGTAACCTCCTAGGACTTGGTTTTTGTTTTTTCCCTCTTTGCAATGTTAATGAGGATTTCCATGTTGATACATGAATACAGTATTCATGAATTCATTTTCACCATTGTTCAGAATTCCATTACATGGCTATACCACCAGTTATTTATCCACTCCCCTGGGGACATTTAAGTTGTTTCTTATTTTCTGTTATTATCAACATCGCCACAGTGACCATTTCTTGTATCTTCTTTAACTCTGGAGAAGCTTCTTGAAGGCAAGATATATCTAGGAGTGGAACTCCTTGGGCTGACGTGGTGAGAAGGCTCCTATACTGAGATGACAGTGTAAATTGTTACAGCTACTCTAAGGAGCAAATGGGCACTATCCATAAAAGCTGAAAATGCACACACTGTCAGGGGTAGCCATACCTGCATCAGACAAAATAGACTTTAGAGCAAAGACTATAACAAGAGACAAAGAAGGACCCAGCATTTCTACTTCTGGGTATTTATCTGAAGAAACCCAAAACACTGATTTGAAAAGACACATGCATTCCTGTGTTCATTGCAGCATTATTTACAATAGCCACCCAAGTGTTCATTGACAGATGTGGTACACACACAGTAAATATTACTCAGCCATAGAAAAGAATGAAATCTCGCCATGTGTGACAACATGAGTGGATCTAGAGGACATTAATGTTAAGTGGAAGGAAATCAGGCAGAAAAAGATAAATGCCATATGATTTCATTTTTATGTAGACAATAAATGCATCAATAAACAAACAAAGACACAGAGAACATTCTGAAAGTTGCTAGATGGGAAGGGGACAGGGGTCTGGCTGAAAATAAGAGATTATCTATGCAAACTGCCAGTTATGAAAACAGTCACAGGGATGCAAAGTATAGCTATAGGAATATAGTCAATAATATTGTCATAACTATGTATGGAGTCAGATGGGTTATCAGACTCATCAGAGTGATCACTTCGTAAGGTATATAAATGTCTGATCACTATTGCCTACATGAAGCCAATATAATATTGTATGTCAATTGTACTTGAAAAATAATACAGTATTTTAAAAAGACAATATCACAGCCAGGAGATTGACATTGATGGTCAAAATACAGAATAGTTCCATCACAAAGATCCTTAACGTTGCCTTTCACCCTTGGCACCAGCCCCACGCCATCCTTTACCCCTGGCAACCAGGAATCTGTTCTCCATTTCTGCATTTCAAGATCGTACATAATCATACAGTATGTATATATGAACCGCACAGTATGGAGCCTTTGGGACTGACTTTATTAAAACAGCACAATTCCCTGGAGATTCATGTAAGTTGTTGGGTGTATCAATAGTTCCTTTTTATTGCTGAGCATCTAAGACGTTTTATTCGGTTTTTTAAAACTAAAGTAAATATGGCAACATGTTAAAATTAAACAAAGCTGGGTGGGAAGATCATAGGCATTTGTTTATTGTTCTTTGCTCTTGTCTTGATAGTTAAAATATCTCCCAATATTTAAAGTGGCATGCATCCCATTCAGCCTTGTACTCATTTAAGGTTATGCCTCATCTTCCTGGCTAGACACTAACTCTTAGAGACAAGAAGAGCACCAATTCATCTTGTGTCCTCCTCTATGCCTCATAATACCACATGTTTGCATGGATACATGGTCCTTTTGGATGCATTAGTAGCAGAAGTTTCTGTCCTGTGCCATAAACACTGACCCAGGCAGGGATCAGATAATATGTAAACTGAGTGTCTGGGGGCAGCTGTTCAGAAGGCAAAGGGCCTAGAAAGGTCCTGGAACACATCTGTCTGCTGCACAGATCTGTTCCGGCTCCTGAACACCGCCTGTGGTCTGCTGCACTGTCCCTGGCCGGGATCCCTGGCATTCCCCACCCCATGCCCAGCTTCTCTAGAAAGATCCCAACAGGATTTCAGGAGAACTACTCAGATCCCACTATTCGTAACTGTTGCTAAATAAACAAAAAGCATACATAATACTTTATAGGGAACTTCTGAATATTAAAACTAGCATTAATTGGTAGTTAGGTTAATTGCTTCAAGCAGGTCTGGCAAAAGCTCTCCGTAGCAGCTCTGTTTTATAGATTTGCCTAGTTCAGACATTTTCTTTAAAAAAAAAAAATTCTTTATTGATTTCAGAGAGGAAGGGAGGAGAGAAATATAGAAATATCAATGATGAGACTCATTGATCAGCTGCCTCCTGCACACCCCCGACTGGGGATCAAACCCACAACCCAGGTATGTGCCCCCGGCAAGAATCGAACCTGGGACCTTCAGTCTGGAGGCTGACGCTCCATCCATTGAGCCAAGCTGGCTAGGGCTACTCTAGACATTTTCTAGAAATGTTTTATTCATTTTTTAAAAACAGAAAGTAGATCAGTGGTTTCCAGGCAGAAGGCATAGGGGCTTAAGGCGTGGTAGCTACTGGGTGCAGGGTTTCTTTTGGGGATAATAAAAATGTTCTAAATCTGTTACGGTGATGGTGCACAACTCAGTGCCTGTACTAAAAACCACCGATTTGCACCCTTTAAATGGGTGAATTATCTGATGTGAATTATATTGCAATAAAGCTGTTACCAAAAAAATATTCTCTGCTGGCCAGGATATGGAGAAACTGGCTTGTTGGTAGGAATGTGAAATGGTACAGCCACCCTGGGCGGTGTGGCCAAGAACTAGAAACAATGAAGTGTTTTTATAGGGAAGTATAAGAGGTGAATGGCGGTTGTTTTGTTAAAATGTGATATATCCAATATCACTGAAGACTCAGAGCTAAAGTGAACTATTGATCCACAGCAACAATGTGGGTGGCTCTTGAGAGTATGTATCTTGCTGCCTGAAACAAACCAGTCTGGAATGGCTACATCTTGCGTGGCTCCATACATATAATACACAAAACCATAGAGACAGAGAACAGCTTAGTGGTCATCTGGTTAGGGATGAGAGTGAAGGGTTAGTGGACTTTGTGATGACAGAACAGATCTATTCTCTTAACTGAGGTGGTGGTTACACACGTAATAAAATGAACAAAGAACAACCATTATACCCATATAGTATACACCAATACCAATTTCCTGGTTGTGATAGTGTGCTATATTTAAGTTGTAACCATTGGAAGAAGCTGATGAAAAGTACACAGAACCTCACTGTACCAGCCTTACAACTTCATGTCAATCTAACTAACTGTTTCAAAATAAGTTAAAAATAAACAGAATCATGTATAGCTAAGTCAACGGTCGGCAAACTCATTAGTCAACAGAGCCAACTATCAACAGTACAATGATTGAGATTTCTTTTGAGAGCCATTTTTTTTTTTAACTTAAACTTCTTCTAACACTACTTCTTCAAAATAGACTTGCCCAGGCCGTGGTATTTTGTGGAAAAGCCACACTCTAGGTGCCAAAGAACTGCATGTGACTTGTGAGCTGCAGTTGGCTGATCACTGGCTTAAGTGATCTATTATCTTTGCAACATTCTCAGGACAAATGCGGCTTAAAAACTCGGAAGAGCAGGCTGGGTGCCCTTGTTCCTTTTCCTGCTGGGCCTGGGAGGGAGGCTTGCCTTGGAGAACACACTCAGGGAAACGTGGCTTTCCCTGCAGTCCAGCCCATACGCCGTCCTGAGGTCTCCTTGATGCTGTGTGAGAGCCAAATAGGAACTAAAGTCGGTCTGGCAGCAACTGCTGTTGACTCTAAGATAGGATAAAACAGTTAACTCCCCCCTCCTCTCTCTTCTCCTTTGTCCACGCTGACATAGAAGAATTTGGGCATTCACAACAAATATCTGGAGCAGCCACTTGATGCCAACCATTCTCCTAGGTTCCGAGGATACAAAGATCAAGAGAGGGAAATGATTTTACAATAAATCCTTAAAGGTGTAACCATTTAAAATACCTGGCTATTTGTTCCATGTTTCCCTACTCTGAAAGAAGAGGAACTAAGTAAATAGGATGGACTTCCTGATTATTTCATCCCTTCAGGACAAAGGAAGTAACAGGGGAAAAGAATACTCCTAACCCAATTCCGACCAGTTAGAAGAACTGGAGAAATGAAAGTAAGAAGATCTATATGGAGAAGTGAAACCATCATCCTGAAGTTCTTTTTAGAAAGTAAAATGTCATGGCAAAGAAAGTTGAACATCTATCCTCTTACCTCAAGTTTTAAAGGTAAGTCCACTTAAACATTTAAAAGGGGGAAAAAAGGAAGTAAAACCCCCAGGTTGAGACTCTAGGGATTAGGGAAGGCTGTTAAAAATAAAGCTCAAGCCCTAACCTGTTTTCTTCAGTGGATAGAACGTCAGCCTGCGGACTAAAGAGTCCCAGGTTCGATTCCAGTCAAGGACATGTACCTGGGTTGCAGGCACATCTCCAGTAGGGGGTGTGCAGGAGACAGCTGATTGATGTTTCTAACTCTCTATCTCTCTCCCTTGCTCTCTGTAAAATATCAATAAATATATATTTTTTTAAAAATAAAGTTCAAGCATCATGATAACCAAGACTCTGTTGAAGAATAAAGGGAAGAAACACCTGTAGAAACAAGAGTGGCCACACAGAGATCTTGGTTAATTAGAATGGTTTATAAAGACATGAACACTAGTCAGGGGGCAGGGTCCTCTACAAAGAGCTTCCAGAACTCTCACACTCAAAAGGAGCTAGAATGTAGAAAATTATAAGAACTTCCAAAGCTCTGCCCCCTCTAGGACTGCCAACTACATTTTAGGGTTCGTGTTCAGAAAAAGTAAGAAATGGCCACACATTTGATGGCTCTGCTTCCCTCTTGGCCCTAAAGAATGACTGTAAGAGGCACTGGGAAGGTTTGGAGCCCAGATCCGAGAACCTGAAACCCTGATTTCAAATTTGGATTCTGCAATCAGTTGGCTGGCTTTCCTGGGATCATTATATAACCTTTCTTATAATTAGATAATCCATGTAAAGTGTCTAACAGAGTGCCCGGGACATTGTAAGCTCTCAATAATAGTAACCGTTGTTTTTGCTATTATTGTTAAATTGGAAACCATGACATTCCCATGGATCAGATGAATGAAGAAGCTATCTAAGGACACTTGACTGGTCATGTTAAAGCAGATGGTGAGAACAGATCATCATGATGATCATAAATAATAAGAACGACACACGGGGGCCTGACTGAGAACACAGCTGACACCCAAAAAATGGAGTTGAGAGATAGAAGGACCATGAGACTGAGACCTGGTGGCATTACTCAGCACAGCCATGATGAAATCTGATCTCCTTTGAACCTTTTAATATTTTCATCCCCATCCTGCTTTGATGTAATCCATGCTGAGTTGGGTTTTGGCCACCTGATTAAAACAGATGGTCTGTCAGCCTTTGGAAAAGGAAACAGAGCCCTTTGGAGCCAGCATAGAACAGCAACAACAACAAAAACAGGTCATGCTAAGCTATCCTGAGTTCTTTACTGAACGTTAATTAGATCAGCAGATCAAAGGAATGCTGTAAACTAGTATAACTGGACCAGCAAGATGTTGACATCAGGCTCTCCTGACATTCTTACAAATAAGGAATAAGGAAAAGAAGGCTGAAGGTAGGAGAGGCAATAGGACAGTAATGTAGACCAGTGGATAAAAACTACCAAATTCAAAGAGCATTGATCAGTATCAACCAGTGGGATCTGCCCTGTCTTATTAAGGAAATCCCTTAGTGCTTCCCATCTCTAAGACCACCTGAATCTAAACCTCTATTACCTTTCTCCTGACTAAATGCACAGCCCAAGAGTGGAGTGGTCATTCAAAAACATGGGGACTGCTTGCTTTACTTCCCTGCTGAAAACTCAGACTCTCATCCTTCTTCCAAAGAATCACTCCTTTCCCTCAATAGTTACTTTTCTTATTTTACTTGTTTTACTGGTTCATTCAGTAGAGTGTGAGGTGACAAGGCCAGGGGTCATCTCTCTTTTATTCATCAACACATTACCTAGTGTCTACTCTAGCGTTAGCACATAGTAGGTGCTAAACTAGTTGAATTAATAAATGAACAAAATGGATAATAAACATTTGGCAGAATGATGATCAAATTGCCAATGACACTATTACAAGTGGAGTTAGACTAATATAATCCTACACACAATGCTTGAAAGCCAACAAAAGTTTGAAGTCAATTTTATATCAATGGAATTGTATAGCATATACTCTTTCATGTTTGGTCTGGCTTTTTTCAAAAAAATATATATATTGAGGTTCATCCTCATCCATGTTGTAGGATGAATCAATAGCTCATTAATTTTGACTGCTGAGTAGTATTCATTATATGGATATACCACAGTTTGTTTATCCACTGTTCACTTCCCATTTGTGTATTACAATAAAGCCGGATCTGGTAATGGAAGGTCTGTGTCACATGATAGGTGCATATTTAACTTTTTAAGAAAATATAAAACTTTTCTGTTTTTATACTTCACCTGAGGATATGTTTTTATTGATTTGAGAGAGAGAGGACAGCAGAGGGAGAGAGAGAAACACCAATGTGAGAAAAAAAACATCCATCAGTCGCCTCCCCTACATGCCCCGACTGGGGATCAAACCCGCAACCCAGATGATACTCCAACCAACTGAGCCACACCAACCAGGGTGAAAATATAAGACTTTTTAAAGCGGTGGTGCCATTTTACATCCCCACCAACAGTGTATGCGTTCCAGTCCTTCCACAACCTCCTTAACACTTGGTGTAGTCAGTCTTTTTCATTTTAGTCATATCTAAAAGGTATGAAGTCATATATCTCATTATAAATGTAGTGTGTGCTTCCCCAATGACTCATGATCTTGAGCATCTTTTCATGTACTTATTTGCTACCCATACATCGTCACTAGACATCCTGGGTGGTTTGTTTACTTGTTTGTTGAAATTACAAAAGAGGCTCTCACTCAATACATAACTAGACAAAAAATACAGAAATTTAAAAGAATTAATAGTATCCCACTACTCATCCCCGATGCCCAACACGTGTAACCAAAGGTGTATAGGAATCACCAGGAGCACTTACTTATTAAGCATGCACATTCTTGTCCCTAGCTATTTGCCCTAAGCCATCTTTCCCTGGCTATAATTATAAGGCCTAAAATGGTAGAAAAAAGAAACAACACTGTATTTAGTTAAAGCAGTTCTTTTTATAGATAGGCCTGCCCGGGGCCCTGTCCCCACAATTTTGGATCCACAGATTTTTTTAATTCTTAAGCTTGTCAATAAACAAGCTATAGACTTTGGAAAATCACGGTCAACAAATGCCATTTTGCTTCAGTTGCAACATCCGAAGACACCCCCTGCCCATTAGTTAAATAAAAAGCCATTTATTTGATCTGGAGGAGAATCAACCAAAGCACTGTTTCCCATAGCAAACAGCTGACCCGAAAGGGATGTGAGCCAACTGCCAGCAACTCCGGGACCCTGGCAGCAACTCAGCTGAACCTCCATTGCCAGGCAGGACTGGATATTACCTAGGTCTGTCCCCACCTATGTCTTCCTCTTGCCTCTCATTTAAAAATTGTAAGGGCTGACTCAGTCAGAGAGGGAAGTGAAGCCCAATAAACAGTGCTTGTTAGAAAGTCTGGTAGTTTCATGGGTTTTTTGTTTGTTTGTTTTGTTTTGTCTCCTCTCTCTCTCTTTAATGTCTGGTTGTTTCTACTTTCAGCATTTGACCGTGGGTCAAATATTAAGTCTACTGCATTATCCTGAATAAGTGCACTCTGATTTAGCTCACTACCACCAAGGTGTGTGCTGCCATTTGTAAGTCATAATAAGGCTGACTTTATATTCGCGGGTTTAAAACGTTTTAAAGTTTATTTTATTTTGGATACAGACCAATTTTCTCCAGGTCGTCACCCTTTCCAAATGGCCCGGCTGTGATTCACCGGGCTCTGGGCACTTACTACGAGCTCAGTGCTCTGCATTCATCCTTAAGTCTGTCAGTAGCCTCAAAAGTCTAAAGCGGACAATCTTATCTCCGTTTTCTCCAAAAAAACTGGGCCTTGGGGAGGATCAACAATATGTCCAAGATCACACAGCTGATGACACCAGGACGCTGTCTGGGCTCACAGCACATACTCTGTGAACCGGCCTTAAAGGAGAAGATAAACTGTTTGGAAGCTGCAGTTGAGTGACAGTCTTTAGCTATTCCTGACAGCAGGAATGCTTCATGTCAGACCTGAACGTGTGTGAAAAGTTATGTGTGAATCCCTCTGTGGGGAGGGCACCAGACTGCTAAGGGGTCAGTGATCCCAAGGTTAAAAACCAGGCTCAGGTCTCCGTTCCCCTCTCAGGTCCAGGGCAGTGCCCATAGCCCCGTGAATCCCAGGGCAGGGAGCACTGCCGCAGGGCCTGGCGCTCTGGCTTCCAGTCCCAGCTCTGGCACTGTTTTTCTGAGGGCCCTTGGCCAAGGCCACTCACCCAGGGAACATCAGATCTCCCATGCGCTTGTCTCCCGGCCTGGCCTTGTCTATTTACTAACGAGGACGGCTTGATTGTCTATTTACTAACGAGGACGGCTTGACTGTCTATTTATAATTATACTTTCCTTGGCAAGGATTCTTTAGCGTTATTTGTATCGTTCCCTGGGTTCTTACTAAAAGCCGGCCCGCATCCCACAGTGAAGCAGGCAGGGATAGACAGAAGCAAAGCATGGTGAGTCTTTTCTAGACCAGCGTACCTCTCCGGGGCCTCAGTTTGCCACCTGTAAAGTGACGCGGTTGGGGCGCACGGACCAGGGGGCTCGCGTTACCTAAATCTCCAGACACTAAGCTAACTACAAAGCAACCTGGGGCTGGGCGTTCTCGCCCCCTCCCACCCCACGCCCACCCCCCACCCTTTTCAGCTCTGACAGCAGCTGCTGGCCCGCACCCTGCCCGGCCCTGCCCTGCCTGCCAGGCAGACTCACCGCGCGTGCCAGGTGCCGCCGCTCACTGCGCGCATGGAGCTCGGCCGCCCCGGTGACTGCGCAGCCGGCGCGGCAGGGGCGTCGGGCTGCGGGGACCCAGGCCACGCCGGGCCCCCGAGCGGCGGTGCCCACGGAGGGCGCGGGCTGACACGGCTCTGCCCACGCTGCGCGCGTGCGTGCGGCAGGAAGGGGCGGCCCGGGCTCCCGCCTTTGTTAATTGTCTCGGCGCAGCCAGGTTGTTTTCCTCCCGCTGCGCCTGGGAGGTGGCCCGGCTGCAGCAGCAGCAACACCCCTGAGCGCCAGGCCGGGCGGGCGTGAAGCATTGCGAGTGGGTGTTACCGCCACGCCCCGGGGCACACCCGCCCGGGGCTTCTCATTAAGCAGCCTTCGCTCTGGGTCTTTCTTTCGGTCATCACCCCCCAAACAGGGGCGGGCACCTAGGCCACCCCGTGGGAATGTGGATGCCTGGATCGCTAGATACTGTATCTGTATTGCCAAACGTTTCAGGGCTGGACTTTGATTTAATTCTGCGCGTCACCTGCTCGGTACCTCTGGTTCTTGTCCCGGTTCTCCTGGGAGCCCTATGCAGCATCTTAGGCAAATCTGCCAGCCCCTCCTCCCCCTGCACCCCACTTTCCTTTTCTATGGTATGAAGGTGTCCATTCTCTTACTACTGTGAATGGGACACTGATCTGAAACTAAGTCTTCAGACTGCTGTGTTGGGGGTGGGTCAGACACTGAAGACACAACTGAAAGTGATCATGACTATGAAATGTTTGGCAAGTTTCCTATCAAAGCAACCAAACCTTATTAATGGAGCCACGAATTGAATAGATTCACATTTCTTTTCTTTTTTAAACATTTTTTTAATTGATTTCAGAGAGGAAGGGAGAGGAAGAGAGAGATACATCAGTGATGAGGAACATTGATCAGCTGCCTCCTGCATGCCCCCCAGTGGGGATCACAGACCACCTGGGCCTGTGCCCTGACTGGGAATCTAACGGTGACCTCCTGGTTCATAGGTCTACGCTCAACCACTGGGCCACACCGGCTAGGCTAGATTAACATTTTTAAATCCTCTGGGTTCTAACGTTTATTCTTATCCTCGTTATTAGTGATAATAATATCCTCGTTACTAGTTAATAATAATATACGTATTATTATTAGTGACAGCAGCAGTAATATTGCCAGGTACTATACCAAGCATTTTACTTGTGGGTGTTTTTTTTTATTTATCTCTTTAACAACTTCCCTAAGAGATAGGTATGCTGCTGCTTATTATCTTTTTTATCACCCTCCTTTTAGAGAGAAAATCGGGCTAGAGAAATGAAAGTAATTTGCCCACTGTCAAACAGTTAAGTGACTGGATCAGTATGCAAATTCTGACTGCCTGAGGCCTCAAGAGTCTGAACCTCTGCTCCACATCCATAAAAATATGAAGCCCAGAATGGTGTTGTTAATCTTGAATGTGATGGATGAGGACAATGGAAGAGAAGAGGGTGGGTTGTACCCTGTAGAGGAGAAAAGCAGTTGAGAGCTTTCTTAAAGAGCTATCCATGGATTAGACTTGACCTCGGAGATTACTACCATGAATACAGCTATAGGGAGATACATTGAAAATATATGAGGAAGAACTTATCTAACAACCAGAGCATTTCAAGATTGACATCTGTCACCTGGAGAGAGTGAGCATCTTTTTTAATCAATGTCAGCATTCAAGCAGATTGGGGATGCTTCAAAGAAAAGTCAAGTAAAAGTTAAGGACTGATTTAGATCATTTCTAAGTTTCCTTCCAATTCAGAAGGAAGTCTGAAGGGAAAGTGAGTCCTACAGTAGTTAAATGACTTGTCCAAAGTCACCCAAGGAGTGCAGACCTGACCCCAAACAAAGTCTGACTTCTAGATCAAGCTTCCTGCTTGTGGGTGAAGGTTTTGTGTAAGCTCTTGTAAAGTAAGTGTGGTGGATGTGAGCAGTCTTTCCTTGGATGTGTGGAAACATCTGCTTTACCCGCTTTACATTAGTAACGTGTGTCCTTCTTCCTTGATTGCGCTGAGTACTCTGTTTTCAGATACAAGTGTCAACCCACCTGGGAAATTCCTGTATTATAGAGATCCCAGAGGTACTGAGGTGCTCACTTCCCTGGAGAAATATTTATTTGGTAATTTAAGGAAAAGGAGACAAACTGGATAGCATGTCCAGTTTGAAAATGATTTTGTTTTTAATTCTATGTTAGGACTCTGCATTATCTGGAGTTAAATTTCTAATGCACTGGCGCTAATTCCCCATCTCTCCTCCTCATCACAAATGAGCAGCAATCTAGTTGTCAGCTTCAGAAGAGGCATTTTTTTTTTATCTGGCTGGTGGCTCAGTTGATTAGTGTGTGTCCTTACACCAAGAGATTGAAGGTTCGGTTCCTAATCAGGGCACATACCTTGGTTACCGGTTTGTTCCCCGGTTGAGGCACATAAGGGAGGTGGCTGGTTGATGTTTCTTCCTTTCTTTTTCTCCCCTCCCCCCTTCCTCTCTCTAAATTAAAAAAAAAATTTAAAAGGTATTCTTTTCTCAGTGCTCTAGAGAACTATTTTCTACTGGAAACTTCTAATAAAAAAAATGCAGTTACCTTTTGGGATTTATTTCTGGAACATTTACAAAGAAATAGACATCACCTTGCCCCCAGTGATACTACTAACTCAGTGGTCGGCAAACTCACTAGTCAACAGAGCAGCAAACCCCGGCTCACAAGCCAATGTGGCTCTCTAGCCGCAGTTTGCCGACTACTGTACTGACTCAAAGATAAAAAGAGTTCCCTGTCACTTCTACTCTCAACAGAGAGGTCAATGTTTAAATTTACTTTTTGAAAAGAAAATATATTTACCGGGTTCAAATTTGAAAGTATTGTCAGAGCTACAGCTTATTGGTCCTGGAGTCCTCTCGGTGCCTGGCATATTGCCTTGTATATAGTAGGTGCTGAATAAGTGCTTATTGAGTGAGCGTGAATTAAGAAGTTATGGAAGACAGGAACAGAGGTGGTGTAGGGTGGGGCAGCAGACATTTCACCTGAGGTGCATGAGTTTAAAGAAAGCTCAAACAAAACTCCCAAACCAGTTGCAAAATTTAAAAATATTTTTATTGATTTTTAGAAAAAGAAACATCAATATGAAAGTAAAACATCAATCAGCTGCTTTGCTGCACACTCTCCACCCCCACCTGGGATCAAGCCAGGAACCTGGGCATATGGCTAGACCAGGAATCGAACTGGCAAACTTCAATGCACAAGATGATGCCCAACCAACTGAGTCATAGCGGCCAGGGCCCAGTTGCAAATTTGACCATGACTTTATCCAATAACATCATACTCTTTTGGGTTGAAAATTACCTAAAGACTGTGTGTTAGCAGAGTCTTCAGGTTGCAAACGATAAAAATTGAGTCTAGTTAACTAATGCAGAAATTATTTTAAAGAGTAGTGGGAGCTCAAAGAATCAATGAAAAGGCTAGAGAGCAGGCTAGGAATACAGGCAGGCACCAAGGGAGGCTGGGTGGCTAGACCCACAGAGGAAACCATGCCATGAGATGCTACTGTTGGGCACTAGCAATGCCTTGGGGACCGGATGCCATGGCTGACCCAGCTGCCATTACTACTACAAGATACTGGATGTCACTGCTACCAGCATAAATTTTACACATTGCCTGCTTTTCTCAACTCCTATCTCCAGCAACCCAATCCAGGAAGGATTAGCTCACCAGTCATGCTTGGGTCCCAAGCAGTCAGTGATCAAAAAAAATGATACCAGGGCCCTGCCTCACACAGTGGCTTATTCCCCAAACTTAGAAGGGCAATTTGGGGGCCAGGCAACCAGAAATATGACAAATGCCCACTATGCAGTCATCTATTTATATAAAAGAATAATATGCTAAGTGTCCTTCCCACCTTCTGACCAATTGCTATGATGGGTACTGACCACCAAGGGGCAGACACTCTATGCTGGAGCTGCCGTGATGCACACTTGACATTTACAGAGAAATGGCAGTGTGGACCTGGCCAACAAAGCAACATTGGCTTCCCCTGAGTGGGACACAGGCCCAGAGCAACAGCCCACAATATCACAGCCAACACTGCGGAGACCCGATGGCTGGCCTGGAAATACTCGCTGTGGGCCCTGGGTAATAATGTCACATAGAGAATGTCCAGTTTCCTCTACCTAGAGACAACTAGCCCCCTTGCAGTTTCTTCAGCCCAGGAACACGACTTGCTTTATAGCCAGGTGCAAACACTTTACACTGTAACCAAATGTCTGTGAAGCATTCTCCTGTGTCTCATCTCATTTGATCCTCAGAAGTCCTGAAGTAGGTAGATAGGAGACTTGGTGAAATCCTATTTTCTTTTCATTAGCTGGAAAATGGAGATTTGGAAAGCTTAGAAACTTGACCAGGCTGCAAAGAAGAAATGGTGGATCTTGAAAATGACTTCAAGTCTCCTCACTGCACAGAATATAATCAAACAATGCTGCAGTTAGATATTTTACCCTTTGTTCACCCTGCATGATCTACAATAATGATGTGCTTTGATATTTACTGCTTGCTGTCTTGCTGACAATGACCTAAAAGGGAAGTTAGGATGCTTCACTGGGCTGGAAAAAGTTTAGCCAAATCAGAAAACAGGTCTGATAAGCAAGTTTATTCTATATATATAAAAGGCTAAGTTGACTCACACATGTGCAATACAAATAAAGTTCTTGCTGGCACCAATCACACATATGTATTTCCATCTGTCATTGTTGATTGTGAATTGGTTGACATCTCTATTATAGAGAAAGGGTGAATAGTGGTATTAAAATATTTCCTCTAATTAATTTCCTTTCAATGTGCATGAATTCATGCACCGAGCTACTAGTCTTCTAATAATTTGTAGGCCTGAAACAGAAAGAATTACAGTATAATGTATATAAAATACTTAATACAGTATCTGAGCTGAACTCTCAAGACCAGAAAAGGTGCCCCGTTGGGTGGCTTGGTTGGTTGGAACTTTGGTATCCGGTTTGACTCCTGGCCTGAGTACATAACTTGGTTGCAGACTTGATCCCCAGTCAGGCACTTACTGGAGGCAGCTAATCAATGTTTCTGTCTTTCTTTCCCTCTCTCTCAAATCAATGAACATATCCTCAGGTGATGAATAAAAAACAAAACACAATAACAAAGGAGGTGCCTGTCATGGTTATTATTCCCCCTTTAAAGAACTTCTTTATAACACCAATATTTTCTTCCCAAGCCTCTCCTTTTCTTTCCTGATGGAATCAAAATTGCAGAGTGGAGCAAAGAAAGGTGGAGAAAAAAGAGGTAAATTGTGCCAAATGTCTACTTACCAGAACAAAAAGGGGGAGGGACAGGGCATGAGACTAATGAATCCAACTTGTTTTTCTGATAAATTTTTTAAAAAACTGCCTATCTTGCTCTAGCTGGTTTGGCTCAGTAGATAGAGTGTCAGCCTACAGAATGAAGAGTCCCAGGTTTGATTCTAGTTAAGAGCACATGCCTGGGTTGCAGGCTTGACCCCCAGTAGGGGGCATGCAGGAGGCAGCCGATCAATGATTCTCTCTCATCATTGATGTTTCTCTCTCTCTCTCTCTCTCTCTCTCTCTCTCTCTCTCTCTCTCTCGTTTTTCTTCATTTCCCTTCATCTCTGAGATCAATAAAAAGATATTTTAAAAAATAAAAATAAAAACTGCCTACCTCATCCAGCCGGTGTGGCTCAGAAATTGAGTTTAGCAGGTCATGGTTCAATTCCCAGTCACAGCACATGCTTAATCCCTGGTGGGGGGCGTGCAGGAGGCAGCCGATCGATGATGATCTTTCATAGCTGATGTTTCTATCTCTCTCTCCCTCTCTCTGAAATAAAAACAACTGCCTACCTCTTTTAGAGTCTCAGTCTTGGGATCATATCTATTTTTTCATTCAACTTTGTGAAATCTACCACTCCAATTTCTACAGTAGTGATAAAAATAGATACTAGCTACTACATGCCTTAATCCTAAAGCTTAGGAGAGTCCCTCTAATTTTACTTTACCATTACTGAATAAATGCCTCTGTTCTAGCATTCGGCTTTAAGGTCATCAAGAAGACATGACCACCAGTTTGACCTGTGAGCTGGACCTGGGCAGTTGGAGGCTCCCCACTCCCTGCCCTGCGCACTCTACTTGTCTTTCCTGAAGCTAGACAGAAGCTGCCCAAGGACACAGCCTTGAGATAGGAATGTGATGATGAGACTATCTAGACTAGGTACATGACTAAACTCTGTTAAGGCCTCCTATGTACATGATAGACTCCAGTGAAGGTCTTCACATAAACTTTTACGTTTTGGTGATGGGCCCTGGTCAGGTAGCTCAGTTGGTTAGAATGTCATCCCGATACATCAAGGTTGGGGTTTAATCCCTGGTTGGGCACATACAAGAACCAACCAATGAATGCTCAAATATTATTCTATGTTCCCTGACTCCAGCCCTTTCCTGGGCATTTACCATTTGACTGTTCAGATTCAACGAGGCCAGTGGTCGACAAACTCGTTAGTCAACAGAGCCAAATATCAACAGTACAATGATTGAAATTTCTTTTGAGAACCAAAAACCGACTTCAGCGCATGGGCCACGAAGTTTCAATCTCACTGTAGGTGTGCGCCCACATGTGGTATTTTGTGGAAGAGCCACACTCAAGTGGCCAAAGAGCTGCATGTGGTTTTCCAGCCTCAGTTTGCCGACCACTGAACTAGGCAATTCTGGCCATGCATGATACCAGGCTACAGAATCAGGATAAAATAGTAACAGCAAATGAGCATATCCACAAGATGGCAGCATTGTATAATTATTGAAAACCGGATGTGGCCAGGTTCTTGTGGCATATTCTGTGATCTATTAAGTGGATGGCTGTTTTTATAGCTTCACTTACTTGTGAAATATATGGGCAGTTTCCTTCCCCAGAAGTCTTATTGTTCTGCGATGCACGGACCAGAGAAATGAAAGAGCAGTTCATTTGGGAGTCAGAAGAACCTGAGTTCTAAAACAAGATATCCCCAACTCATTTAGTGCACTTGGGCAAGTTAACTAAGATTTCTGGGCCTCAGTTGTCCTATCTAAAAATTTAAAACGATGACATTACTTTCTCCACAATAGTTTTTATGACATAAGATGCTATATAGCCCTGGCCTGTGCAGCTCAGTTGGTTGGAGCACTGAAAGGTTACTGGTTTGATTCATGGTTAGGGCATATCAAGATGCAGGTTTGAACCCCAGTGGTGGTGAGCCAATCAATGTTTTGCTCTCCCATCCATGTCTCTCTTTCTCTCTCACTCTCTCTCCCTCCCTCCCTTTTTCCTCTCTCTCTCTCTCAAATCAATACAAACGTATTTTTAAATGCTGTAGAATTATTATCAATCAGGGTAGATGCCATCAGAAAACTCAGCATCTACAAGTTGATTTGAAGAAAGGTTCTAATGCCTTTAGAATTGCCTAGAATATTTGTTTCCTATGACACATCTTAAAAGCCTAGGATGGGGACCTTCTCAGAAGGAATAATCTATATAATTAAACCAGTTGTGGTAGTATCATAGTTACTACACTTTTTGTTGTTGTTATATTTGTCTTATTTGGGCTTTGGACAATAATTGTGAAGGTCCTACTCCAGCTAACAGTCTTTTTCCCTCCACTAGGAAGGTTAAAAAAGGTCACCTTTGGCTTGAATTGCCTAATAATAACAGCAGTAGAGTATATTTGTACATGGCTTAAACAAAGTGCTTTTAGATATCCTATTTCAACTAGGGTAGAACCTATGGCAATCGATGATTGTGTTGGACAAGAAAATACAGGCTTAGAAGGTCAATAGACTTTGAAATTCTAAGCAACAAAATATTAAAAAGAATGAATTCATATAGATTTCAGGGAGCTGACAGGTAAGTAGGAGAGGCCTATGTTTATCATTTGCCTGGCCTACACAACAGATAAGAGGTTCTTAGGAGTTCAGATCAGGTTCAGAGTCCAACAGGAAGTAAAAAGGGTATTGAAAGCTCAGGAAGTAGCTAATATTATTATTAAATAGATGAGTTGGCTTCAGAATCTCAAAAGATGAGAGACAGGAGTAACTAACACTGGCAAGGCAGGAGTAAGCAGCACTGTCTAGGAGGGATGGCTGGTGGGGACAGGCGGATAGAGGTAAATAACTGAGATCAGGTAGCCAGGATCAAGGAACCAGCTAGAGAGCCAGGGACTACTTGGTTTGAGACTCAGCACCGGAGGAGATGGGTGTCAGCCCTTAACACTGTGGGAGTTCAGACACAGCTGAAGGTCAGAACCCAGACCCTGACTGAGCACCAACTTGCAGAATATGGACACTGAGAGATCAATTGAGTGGCAGATGAGCTGAGCCACTCAGTTGGCGGAGGGAGGGTGATTTAAATCTAATGCAGGTCTACTGTGGTGGTGACTGCTAATACGCTACCTGTTCAGCAGGCACTGGGGTCTGGACAGGACACACTAACTTTGAGGATGAACAAGCACACATCACAGAACAGTGGTGTGGATGACTGGGAGTTCTCAAAAGCTGGTGATGTTGGATAAGTTACCACACCTCTTACAGCTTCCTCGCACGCAAGATGAATATAACGTTAGCTGCTTTACCTACTTCTACTATTGGTTATGAAGAACACCAGTTAGTGCAGCACAAAATACTTCATGAATTGTAAAGGGCTATATAAATATAGTGTGATTTGTTTGCTTTGTGCATTGGGGTCCTACAATCCAGAGTTCCTTTTTTTATTTTTTTTAATCAAATCCCTGGCTTTGCTGACTGTAGAAAGTCTTTCTGGGGTGATACTAGGCTTAGCCAGCATCAAATGCAGCAGCTATTCCATTTCCTGTGATTTCTATCACTGATGCCTGGCATCAGCATGGAGAGTTGAGAGTTAACAGGATGTGTGTGCTCTTATGACTGGCTTTCCTCAGGAATGGCAACTCAAGCATCTTCCAAATTTAGTCTCACAAGGAAGAATAGATTACTATAGTGAGTAATAATGAGTCACAAGGAGCACAGTTTCATGCGTTTGCTAATGAACAATGCAGAGAAAGAGAACATGGCTACGGAAGAAAGGGGGGACAGAAATTGCAGAAACTTCAAGACACTAATAAAATTCTTCCAAATAAAAATAGCTGGCACAAATATCCCCAAATGCCATGCATCACAGTGCATTTCCAGGAAATAATAATTCATCTGATTAAAACAGAGATTTTAAAGTACAATTTGATTATCTAAATATTGCCAGGTCAGACAGAGTGACCAGAACAAGATAATGGAGTTGGGTTGGGGAACATAGGGGAAACTCAGGAATTACATCATTTATGGTGCTTTTCAAGTCCTGGCCTTAGCAAGCTTTTCAATGAGTGCATGGAACATTAGTGATTTTAATTTCCTCCCTGTCGGGACGTATCTCTGGCATTTAAATATCATACTGCAGAATGTTCACTGCAGACAAAAGAGTTAAAGCCGTAGGCTTAATTCAATGCAACTCTAAGAGGCAGGGGTGGGGCTAGTGGAAACAGTAATCTAACAGGAGAAAAACTAGCTTTGCTGGATTTTCACTATTAAATCTCATTCCTTGCCAAGAATGAAAGTGTTGAAAAGTAAAATCATTTCATACTTTTTCTCTATGAGAATAAGCAAGGATTTTTTTTTTTTTTTTAAAGACTAACAAGGACCATGGAAGAGATGGGTGTCAGCCTTCAAAATTGTGTGACTTCAGACTCAGCTGGAAGACAGGACCCAGGCTCTGACTGATCACCAGGTTTCAGAATATGGACACTGAGATATCATGTTAGAGTGAGGCCCCTCCCTGACCTCCAGAGAGAGCTATACTTAAAACTAAGATATGGTTATAGTTGGGCCTCTGTATCTGCAGTTCTTCATTCACATCCATAAATTCAAACATATCAAATATATTGGGGGATGGAATGTTACGTTGTTGCTGAAACGTACTAGGTATTTAGGCCTACAATGGTCATCTGTACTGAACAAGTACAGGCTTTTTTTTTTCTTATCATTATTCCCCAAACAATACAGTATAACAATTATTTACACAGCACTTACACTGTAGTAGGTATAATGTAAAGATGATTTAAGGTATATGAGTGGGTGTATATAGGTTATATGCAAATATTACACCACTTCATATAAGAAAATTGAGCATCTGTGGACTTTGGTATCCTTGGGAGTCCTGAAACTGCTAGCAGCGGTCAGGATCAGATATTAGACTTCTGTCCTTGAGTTTGGCTAAGAAAATAATTCAGAGTCAAGGAACTCAGATGCAAGTGAAAGTATCTAGAAAATCACAATGCAGAAGTGAGCCAGGGAAGAAGCGAGGCAATTAGGCAGCCTGGGCTCTGGAAGCAAGTCAGAAGGCGGCTCCTTGGAGCTTAGGAAAAAGCAAGGCCAAGAAAATGCGCCTGGGGGAAGGAGAGGGAGAAAGATCCCAGTGTGGTCCAGAGAGAGCTGTAGCCTGGAGGAAAGAAGGTGGTGGGGAAAGGTAAGTGCCAGAGAGAGACCTTTGTCCTGTGGATGAAAAGGGGCCACATGCTGACTAGCTCAGGGAAACCCTTCGTGATGGCCTTCCAAACTCAGAGACCTAAAGTAACCACAAGGATGTCTAAAATTAAAACTTTTTAACTAAAAGCAATTTTTGGCCAGTAGTCATATCCTAGGCCGGTATCTTCCCCGACAAAGGTTGATCTTTATCTTATCTAAGCCTATTGTCTTTTTGCATCTACAATAACATATTGTTGGAATGTCAAAGTAATTTTTCTTTGTCTGACCCCTCCAAAGCACAGGCACTGCTCTGCAGAGCCCACAAATCCCCTCATTGAAGTCTGTGTCTACCATTTTACTTTTTACCCAACCTCAGAGGGTCCTCCCACCCCCTGCCTTGCTTTCTCCTGCCTCCCTAATCTGGTGATAACCAGTGGATTTCATGTAACCCACCTACATCTCCTCTTTTGATTGCAATTATAAAACAAGTGCAAAACTGCCATTCTCCAGAGCGTTATCTCAATCTGTCGAGATTCTCCTTCCCAGCATTTGTCGACAGTTGGGCTCAAATAAACTCACAGAAAATTCTTCACAGGTTTGAATGCTTCTTATGAGTCTTGAGGGTTTTTATCTGCCTGTCTCCAGGGAAGGATCTCAATAGAATATTCATCAGCTTTCCAGGTGTGTCCTTTCAGGGTCCTGGTCTCCACTGATGGGTAGGTGCTGGGGCAGGGGGTCAGCCATTCATCATGACAGCCGGTCCTGCTGGCAGCCATGGTCCTGCCTGGCCTTGCTGCATTTCTGGGTCTGGAGCTGAAACACAATTGACATCTACGTATATGTTATCTTTAAGGATTAACCCTTAAGGCACTGCCAGTGCAAGGGCTTGTATAGTAGTAGGAGGCTATTCTCCCGGTCCATGAAAGGTATGTGTATGGGGAGATGGGATGGAGGTGTCTAAATCACATGACCATCGGTATGCTAGGGGAGGAAAGGTCACCCTGGAGTAGACATCTCACCTTGCAATTGTTCCTTGCTAGGTATGGGACCTTCCATACTGGTCATGTTTAACTGCCATCTATAGAACCAATATCCCCCTACCCACCATGGCTACTGAGAAATGACTGTACAGTGGTACCTCGAGATACAAGTGCCCTAACATACGAGATTTTTGAGATATGAACCGTCGAGTGAGCAATTTTTGCTTTGAAATACGAGCAACATTTGAGATAGGAGTAATCGCGAGGATCGGCCAGCTGCACACGACCCACCAGTTTACCATGACTCGAGAGTCTCATAGTTTCCCAAGCCTCAAGGTTACGGAACGAATTAAACTCATATCTCGAGGTACCACTGTATTGCCTTTCTTAAATATTTTTAAAAGATATTTCCCAATCCTTTCTAATTTGGGAGTCCAGAATATATGAGTCATCTTCAGTAAATAACTTTTTTTTTTCCCCATTGAGTTTAGTGAGAGCAAGGGAGGACAGACAAGGTTCAATTGGCTGCCTCTGGCACACCCCCTACCGGGGATCCCACATCCTGGACATGTGCGCTGACCAGGAACTGAACAAATGACCGGTTCATGGGTCATGGCTCAAATTCTGAGCCACACTGGCCAGGCATTCGCACAATATTTTTAAAGCTAGAATCTAACTACTTCTTTAAGATGACAACACTGAAGTCTAGAAAAATATTTAAGGTAGAGTTGTGATTGGAAAAGGGACCTGGCCCTAAACGGGTCTGCCTAGGGCCAGTGGTTAGTGTGCGGGTTCTTGATTTCCTGCAGAAAGAATTCACAGCATGAGTCCAGGTGAGTCTTAGAGGAGATTTATTAAAGCAGGGGACAGTGAAACAAGAAAGAGCTGGGGACACATCAATTGGTTGCCTCCCAAACTTGCCCTGACCAAAGCAGGGGATCAAGCCTGCAACCGAGGTACTGCCCTTGATCAGGAATCATACCAAAATCCTTAGGTCTGTGGGCCATACTCTAACCACTGAGAAAACCGGCCAGGGCTATTCTCTTAAATTCATGTGTCCTTCCTTATGGTTGGCAAATGGCACTGACTGGATTTCTGCTGTCTCTCGAGTAAGGTGGTTTAAGCTGTTTACCCTCTGGTTGGGGAGAAGTGTAAATCATTTATTCTTAAACTAGAGGCCCGTTGCATGAAGATTCATGCAAGAACAGGCCTTCCTTCTCTTGGCTTCACTCCCCACCGCCAGGAAGCCTACAAGTCTTCGCTTCCGTAGCTCCCTCTGTCCCTCACCTACCCTCTCATAGCAGGCTAGCAGGCATCCCGGCCTGCCTGGCTGCTCCACGCCTGGTATGCAAATTAACCCTCCACTTTTGTTGGGTTAATTTGCATACTCACTCCTGATTGGTTGGTGGGTGTCATGGAGGTATGGACAATTTGCACATTTCTCTTTTATTAGTGTAGATGTCCCTGGTTTAGGGAACACAGGGATTTTCTAGATGGCTGCACACTTCTATTTAACTACCTGGTCTCAGTTTCCCTATTCTACTTGTCCTGCTTTACTGGCCTGTCTCAGTCACACAACTAAAATTCAGATTTCTTAATAACTTAGGTCAGCATATATTTCCTTATACCATTTAACCTAACCCTTAAATACTCAAATAAAGAGATACTTTGGTTTATCCTCTCCCATCTCAAACTACTTTTTAAAAATAAAATAAATTTCCACTACTCTTGTATTGTTTCTATGATTCTTACTTAAAGTTAGGAAAACTTCCTGGTTTCCTACTACCCTAAATGTATATGGCAACATTTTATTTGTAAACAAAAGGTAGAAAAGGACACATTCTCATTTAACAAAGTACAATGAAATGCCTCACTCAATATGTAAACTATTTCTGTAGTAAAGCCTGGGTTAATCTGTTTGGAACAGCGACAAGTTGAATTCTTCCCCATCTCTAAGACCTTGCGCATTTATTTCTGTGGGTAACTTGAGCTCATGCAAAACATGAGAGATTTGAACATATATAAGATTATTCTGTTTTCATACTTGATTAAATATATATTGATTTTGAGGGTCCTTTGACCCCTTACAGGAAACTAATCCCTCCACTCTTCCCACCACCCTCTCCCCTCCTTCAACCAAATCTAAATATCTATAAAACATAATTGTTTCACCAATGGCCAAGCCAACAAATGTGTCTTGTTAGCTGTGTCCATAAAAGAGACATTCTCAATTGTATGAGCACATCACAAACCACAGACTTGCAAAATTCTTGAGATTTTGAAATGTGTGGGGAAGGGAATAGGGGAGTTGCAAAGAACTCTTCTAAGTTTATTGGGTTTTACAACAATGGGTGGTCAGACAAAATCCAACAACCACTTGTAAGAAAATGAAGGGTTAGAATTTAAATTTGAAGATAAATTTAAGAATGGAGAAAACAGGATAACACATGAACATAGTTTTATTCATCACAAACTGTACCAAAACAGGACCAGAAGTTATTATACAAGGGGCTTTAAGACTAGTAGCATTTCTAGAAATACTATACCTTAAACAATTAATTTTGTATATGAGCAAAGATTTACTACAGGAATATTCATTCATTAAAGAAAGCATTGTTTACACCACTAGCAAAAGTTTGAAAATAACTGCAATACTAAATTTGGATTGGTTAAATGTTGTTCCATCAATACAATACATATTTAATATATAGACATTAAAAATGATATTTTGGAAGATTATTTAGTCATATGGGGACATGACTCCAACAAATCACTAAATGAAAAAAACAAGTCTCAAAACTGAATGTGCACTATGATTACTTGTTGCAAGTTTTAAGAAATAAAATCAAATATATCTATACACACATATACATATAATATACACATATGATATGCACAGAAAAAAAGACTGTACATTTATATAACACAAAATGTTAACATTTGTTGATTATCTCTAAGAGATTTTTGTTTTCTCTTTTCTGATTAACCAAAAATTTTCAAGTGAATATTTGTCATTTTTATAAGGAAAAGAATAGTGAATATTATATATGTGTGTGTGTGTGTGTGTGTATATATATATATGTATATATATATATATATATGATTATTAAAAGAGCACTGAGTAGCATACACATGGAATTTATCTTTAGAGTCTTGAAGCCTTGAGTCAAAAGCATAAGTTCAAATAAAATTGATTGAAATAAATGTGTGGTTAATAACTACATTAAAAGTAAAAAATGTTCATGAAATATCTCAACTGTGTTTGAAGTTGCTATCATAGATACAGCAGTCCACTTTCACAAAACCTTCTGAATAACAGCAGAGGAGGGAAGGAACTGAAACAAGAAAGGGACACAGAAATTGCTGTCATAGTCAATGACTGGAAAACAGGCTGAATGGATTATCACTCTGACCCAAAAGGACATTTCTGATGTTCTGATGTTTTCTATCAGTCCACTAACTGATCTGATAACCAATTATACAAGAGACTGTGTAACAGTTAACACCTGAAACAGTGACATATGCTAAGGCAGTGGTCTGCAAACTCATTCGTCAACAGAGAGGCAAACCGCCGCTCATGAGCCACAGTTTGCCAACCGCTGTTGTAAGGCATTCCATTTTTTCTACTTACTTGCACCAAACAACTCTAGAAATTGACAGGCTGCCCTTGTGTTTTATTTTCCTTCTTTCAGCTATCTATACTTCTGGTGCTTGTCCTTATCATTTTACTCAAAACATACTCTGGTTACAGTGACCTTTTCTTAGGTAAACACTAGGGCTTACATATTTCTTTCAATTCATCTTGACCTCTCTTTGAACATAGAAGTAATCACTGTGGCATGACTGTCCCAATTTCCTTTTTATCTTTCTATTAGAGGTTGGGATTCTAGTCCTTTCTTTGCTTCTAATATCATCTGTATGATCTTGGGCAAGCCACTTGTGTCCTAGTAGGGCATAACTGATATGTGAAAATTGTAAAGCATTTAAAAATATGATTATTGAACTAGATGTGGTATCTCCCTCAAAGTCTAAAATTTTATCCTATACTTTTTAATTGCAGCTAGTATTGCAGATGTCCCATTTCCCATGCCCCCTCCTCCTTCACCCAGCCTACCCTAGGCCTACACTTTTGATTATATTTTTAGTGAATTCATCTGATCCAGGAGTTAGAAATTGCATCTTGGCACATTTTAGAAGACTCCTTCCATTACACCAAAGCTGCTGCTGATTCAATAAGCACAGAGTGTCTTGTAACTTTAAAATAGCAGGACCTAAAACAGGTAATTCTTCAACTGCTGAGGCTGAAAGTTACCATAAATGATACATGATTTTAAGGGAGAGGCTGAGTCATAGCTGACACCTAAGAATTTCACTTTCTTAAAAAACAAACAAAAACCAACCTTTGTCCTTCTTAAGTCTGACAAATTTAAATCTTAAGATGGAATAAAATTCAATAACATTTGTAAAGGCTATGGCCACTCATATTATTTTGCTGGGTATTGTCAGTGCTGGAAACAAATGAGGAGACATCAAATATTTACACAAAATCACAGAATCTCAGTTGGAAGGCCTTCTAAAAGTCATTTAAACTAATGGGTTCCAGAGTGTGAGATTTCAAAAGCTTATAACAGTAAAAAAAAAAAGAGCAGATAAAATGTCAACTTTAATTTTGTCAACTAAGGATATTAACAAAACAGCTACCTATCCTTAGCACCATTTTATAAAACCTCAGCATAAAGTACAATTTTATTTTTTAATTTACTTATACATATATTTTTATTGATTTCAGAGAGGAAGGAAAAGGGAGAGAGAGAAACATGGATGGTGAGAGAGAATCATGGATGGGCTGCCTCCTGCACGGCCCCTACTAGGGATGGAGCCCACCACCGGGACAGGTGCCCTTACCAGGAATCCAACCCTGACCTCCCGATCCCCAGGACCACGCTCAACCACTGAGCAACACCGGCTTGGGCTACTTATTTATTTTTAAATATGTTTCCATTGATTTGGGGAGAGCCCTGAACCAGCCCAGCCAGCCCTGGGCTGCTGTTCTCTACCTCTCCGCCAGGGGCGACAGCTCCTTTCCAAACAAACGGAGCCGGACGAGGTCAGTCGAGGGCGGAGGGAGTGGCGGAGAGATCAAAGGCTTATAAAACGGCTTCGGAAAGCAAAGGTCCAAGACCTGAGGCTTTCATCTTACAAGAAAAAAATGAAGGTGACTCCTCTCTAACTGCTCCGGAGGCCTGGCGCCCCAAGGCCCTTTCACAGGGACCGGGCGTTGCCGAGGTGACTAACACACAGGTAGCAAGCAAGAGTGGCCCGGCCGGCGACCGGAAGTGAGAATGAGCCGGGAGGGGGCGGGGTTGGGGGAGGGGCGGGGATGAGGAGCTTGCGCAGTCAGCCGGGCCGTAGTACGCATGAGCGGCGGGGCGGTGACGGGGCGACGCTCGGAGCGTGAGCCGCGACTTTCACGGCTCCGGTTCCGCCCTCTCCTCACTGCCGAGCCTCCGGGGCGAGTGCCGAGGAGCCTTTCCCAGCGTGCCCTGCGCCGTGAAGAAGCGGCTCCCGGGGACTGGGGGCATTTTGCGTTGGCTGGAGCCGGAGGAACAAGATGGCGACGTCGGCGGAGTGACAGGGGTCCCTGCGGGCGGGAGCCGGCGGCGGCGGCGGCAGCGGTACCACCGCCCTCACTCACCGACGAGCCCCCTTTCCAGCCCGCGACGCCGCCGCGACAGCGAGGCGGTGGCGGCCGCCCGGACACCAGCAGCCCAGCCCGGGAGCCGCGAGGAGCCCGCTGAAACTGCAGCCTAGCAAAAAAAAAAAAAAGAAAAAAGAAAAGAAAAGAGAAACCTGACTGGGCGGCGGCGATCGGGTTCCCCTCGGCGGATTCGGGGCCCTGTGACGCCAGAAGCCGACGTGCTCGGCCGCCCGCCGCCCTCCTCCTCCGCAGCCTTGCCCGGGAGGCCGGCCCAGAGGCCCGCGTCCTCCGCTCCGAGGTGTCGGGGCCGGGCCCCGGCCTCCGCCTTCGGCGCCCGCCACGATGGCGAGCAGCAGCGGCTCCAAGGCCGAGTTCATTGTCGGGGGGAAATACAAACTGGTACGGAAGATCGGGTCTGGCTCCTTCGGGGACATTTATCTGGCGATCAACATCACCAATGGCGAGGTAATCTCCCCGGGGTGGGGTTCGCCCCGGCGCCGCGCCCGTCTCCGCACCCCCCGCCCCAACTGCTCGGGCCTTGGCGCCCCCACCCCCATCCCCCGTCCCTCACCGCACGCCCCGGGGGTCCGGAGGGAGCCCGATCCCCGGGCTGAGGAAGCCTCTCCCACGCTCTTGCCCTAAAAGGGAAAGACTGCGATGGGAAGCTTGGGTGAGCTGGGAAGTTTCCCAGTATTGTAATGTGCTTTCCCGTCGTTTGAGATGAAAACGGCAAAACCCTTTTTTTTTTCCAGCGATATATATATATATAATATAATATAATATAATATAATACAATGTAATAAAAATATTATACATACATGTGTGTATATATATATATATATATATATATAATATTTTAATTCGAGTGCGCTTCTTGCTCTAATTAGGACGACTTCCGACCGCCCGCTTTCCCCGTGCCCTCTCCCTGCGCGTTCTGCATGAATCATCCCCCTGCACTGGGGAGAGGACGTGCGGGGTTTCGTCACTGCCCCCCTTGAAACGGGCCTTTTCCGAGGCCTCGGAGCCTCCTTTTGTCCTGACAAAGGGAGCTTTCTCTCCCCCCGCGGCCGCCGCCGCCGCCGCCGCCTCCTCTCGCTTCCTCTCGCCTTCTGGTCACGAGCTGGAGCTTCGCTAATGTCCCCCCTTCCTTCCCGAGTGACATTGGGCCCCGGGGATGCTGATGCCCTTCTCCCCTCTCCTCCCCGCAGGAAGTGGCCGTGAAGCTGGAGTCTCAGAAGGCCCGGCACCCGCAGTTGCTGTACGAGAGCAAACTCTATAAAATTCTTCAGGGCGGGGTTGGCATCCCCCACATACGGTAAGACACCCCCCTCCCCCCCAGGCACACACACGGGCCGGGAAGAGGGGGGCCCGCGGACCAGCTGCTTCCGGGCCTGGGGACGGGGGTTCTATACCCGGGTCGCCTGTAGCCCAGGGGTTTGTTTCCTTTGAACCGGCCGTTCGCCACCGCGGTCCCCGAGTCCATGTCCGCGTGTCAGCGTCATGCGGGTGTCGGGTGGGTTGCACTCTGCGCTCCGCTTGGCTCCCGCCGTCCCTCCCGCGGCGCTGCGGGCCCTGGGCCGGCGGGGCCCCCCGGAGCGGGCGGTGTGGGCCGGGCGGGGGGCTGGAAGGAGCCGCGGGGGGCCCGGCCCCGCCGGCGCGGGCTGCCCTGGGAGCTGGCCCGGGAAATGGCTGCTCTTTTGTTGTGTTTTTGTTCCAACATGTCTTCCTCCTCCGCTTAGAAAATGGCGGAGCGACGTGACTCACCCGCGTTTCCCTGCCCTTTTCGCGGCGCGGGTGCACCAGTGACGGCGCCTGGGTTCCCCCGTTAGCGGCCCCGGGTGGGATTAAGCCTTCGGAAAAGCCGAGGAGAAAGCGGCGGGGTCGGGAGTGGGGGTTCAAGAAAGGAGGCGGCCCACTGACAGCCTGCTCTGTGCGGCCGATGCGACGTGAAATTACTGAATCAGACCGGGCCAAGTCCTTCTCAAGGTGCTCATTGCGCTTCCAACAAGGGCAGTGGTGGCCGCATTTCCGTCTGGTGCTACCTTTCCGTGGGCGATGGCTAGGGCGGTGTTTGAGCGCAGGGCTGCGCTGAAACTTACACTCAGATCTCCGCTGTGTTAAAAGGAGGCTTAATCACAGACCACAGTTGGATAAGTAACTTTAACCTGTTGAGTTGTCAGTGACTCGTCAGTCACATCAGGGAAAATGTTTAGAGGGTTTTAGAATAGTTTGGCTTTTGAGATTAAAGAGTTCTTTCCTAGAATAGATAACTAAAAGATAGCTTAAAATCCAGCGATTCTCCAGCAATTACTCAAAAATAACCAAAAAAAACACCCAGAGATAGTTGAGAATTAAGTGGAATTGGTATGTACTGTGGCTTCCATTTCCAATTTCTATTCCTCCAATCTTGAATTAAGAGCTGGATTACATACATTCATTCTGATGTGGAAACAGCCAGATTAACACTATCCTGAAATAATTTTCAATGTTGATAGACATTTTAAAAGGAGAAATTGAATAATGAGATGTTGTTTGTTAAGTGATAAAGTAAATTATTTGGAAGAAAATGCCAGATTTATCGCTTGAGATAAAGATTAATGTGAAATCCAGATTTGAGATTTTAAATTATTCTCATCCCTGAAAACAGAAAACACCCTTCTTTGTGGTAAAGTAAGTTTGTTACTGTGGAATAATGAAGTTTTTTATTTAAATACGTATTTTCCTTCTCAAAGAAAATATCAATTGCATTAGCCTAAAAATTTTAAACTCTTTCCCCTTCGCATATAATCTGTCCATCCCTGACACCCATTGATTTGCTTTCATCACTAGATTTCCCTAGAATTTCATGTAAGTGCAATCATACTAGTATATGCAGTAACATTTGTGTCTGGCTTCTCTCGCTTAGCATATGCTTTTTAAATTTATCCATACTGGGAGATTTTGTAAATTGCACAAATCAGGTTGAATTTAATATATCTAGAATCATTTTCAAAAGCATTAAGCACCTTCAGTACTAAACCCAAATTTAATACATGCCCTTTTATCCAGTAGCTTTCATTTAATAACAACACTGGTACCTAACAAGAGTAATGGTTAATACACTGAATAAACAATGAGTAAAGGAAATTAACTTGTGAACAAACTAATAGGCATCTATTATAAGATGTGTACAGAGAATTATGGTAGTTATAAACTGTCTGTGGGTAGAGCTAGAGAGATTAACCTGGCCTTTAAGTTAAGGCTTTCTGGGAGAGGAGATGGGATTTCAGGGTCTGGCTCTAGGAGAGCTTGGTGAACTGGTTGGGGCAGGCATCCAAGAATAGAGTGGCTTCTGGGAGTAGTCTCAGGCAGAAATGTAGTAACTGGATGAGGGTGGAGAAGGAGTAAATTTGTTTTAGGAATGGTAGAGTCAGTACATAGACACAAAAGTGGCTCATTGGTTTTAAGTATGGGAAGTGTTTTCCCACTGAAGCAGTAAGGGCTTAGATAAGTCTTTTTCTTTGGTTAGCAGTTTTTCTCCACATTACCTACATGTCATATACACTCAATAAATATTTGGTAAATAGTGAATTAAATTGACTTTAGTTTAGCTAGATTGAATAAGACAAACTATGTTATCCTTTGTTTTAGACGTGTTGACACCCCCTAATATCCATTATCTTTAATATACTTTGATAGATCTGAAAAAAATAACTGCAAATTACCTGACCTACATAGCAGATCTGCCTTATCAGGTGCCCTTACCTAGTAAGGACCTTATTAAAGTATCTATTGTTACCTAGAGACATAACATCCAGTGTAAAGAGCAAGGGTGAGAGGATGACATTCGTTCTCTTGATATTTTTAAGAATCTGAAATCCTTGGGCCTTGTGAATTGGCCTCTGGGAACTCAATTAAAATTACTGTGTTTGTGTTACCACACTCTCTTTCTTTGTGACACTCTAAATTAATGTGTTCTCCAAAGAAACAGTTATGGTATAACCAAGCTCCAGATCTGCCATGTGCAGACTGAGTAATCTGGGGTTAGTCAGTGCCTTAACTTCTTTGGGCTTATCATTTTCTTACATCTGTGAAATAAAAAGGATATTACCAACTTAGTAATTTTCCAATTTTGTTAGAGTGGGAAAGGAGAGTTCCGGGTAAAAAGGTTTAAGATTTCCTACTCTTTCTGGAAAAAGTTTTGCATATGAGCTTTTGAGTAGGCATTTGTTTGAACAAGTTTCCCTACTTAAAATCACTGGCCTAGTTGATCTCAGAAATTTCAGCCCTGACATTTTAAGACTTGTTTTCAGATAGAAGGAAGCTAAACCATTTCATCACAGTTTAATGTCATGTTTAGATCTTACCTTTGAATGTTCTTTAGTAACTAGAGCCCAGTGCATGAAATTCATGCACTTGAGGAGTGGGGGGGCCCTCAGCCTGGCCTGCACCCTCTTGCAGTGTGGGAGCCCTGGAGAGATATAGCGTAACACCTCAGGAGATGCCCTCGTGGGGAGCAGACCTAAGTGAGCAGTCAGACGTCCTTAGCACCATCGTGGAGGCAGGAGAGGCTCCCGCCACCATCTCTGTGCTCACTATCTGTGAGCCTGGCTAAGGGCTTTTGGCTGAGTGACCAGGTGGCAGCTCCTGCATTGAACGTCTGCCCCGATGGTCAGTGCCAGTCATAGCTACAAGTCGTTCTGTTCAGTTGATTTGCATATTAGCTTTTTATTATATAGGATGAGGCACCACTGAAGATTCTTAAAAATGACATCTCCATGAGGGAAACCATAGGTCAGTGGTCAGCAAACTCATTAGTCAATAGAGCCAAATATCAACAATGCAATGATTGAAATTTGAGAGCCAAATTTTTTAAACTCAAGCTTCTCCAACGCTACTTCTTCAAAATAGTCTCTCCCAGGCATAGTATTTTGTGGAAGAGCCACACTCAAGGGGCCAAAGAGCTGCATGTGGCTCGCAAGCTGCAGTTTGTCAACCGCTGCCATAAATTATCATTTAGAAAGAAGTAAATTAGTGGAATCTACTTTTATAAGGAAACTAGAGGCCCAGTACACAAGACTCATGCAGGAGAGGAGGGTCCCTCTGCGCCCTCTCGCAGAACAGGACCCCTCGGGAATGTCTGCCTGTTGGCTTAGGCCTGATTCCCCCAGAGATCAGGCCTAAGCCAGCAGTCAGACATCCCTCTCTTGGTCCAGGACCCCTCGCTCCTTACTGCCTGCCTGCAGCACAGGTAGGAGAGGCTCCCACCACGCCACTGTGCTCACCAGCCATGAGCCTGGCTTCTGGCTGAGCAGCGCTCCCCCTGTGGGAACACACTGACCACCAGGGGGGCAGGGAGTGTCTGCCCTCTGGTGGTCAGTGCACATCATAGCAACCATCGTTCTGCCGTTTGGTCTATTTGCATATTAGGCTTTTATTATATAGGATCACGAATAAAGAAATTGAGAGGGGCATAGGAGACTTGTTACCTTGTATTTTTTAAAATTTTTCCCCCTCTGAGTATCAAGTATTCTCTAGAAGATATTTTTAAAGTACTAATTAATCCTTCTTCTTCAGTTTTAAAAGCAGCTTAAATTTTAATCTTGGCTTTTTGGCACTGAGGATATGTCCTGTAAATAAATTCTAATGCTGTTATTAGAGAACAAAGGTGACGTCTGTACTGGGAATTAGAAAGATCACTGAATGCATGAGAAATGTGATTTGAATTCATAGGGTAACTAAACCCATGGTATACCAAAGATGCTTTATTCGCTTATGATAGATTCCAAGTTATGGAATGAGGTAATGATGCTTACATAGCATTTTTGCCTAGAAGAGACCTGAGAGATATAGCGTAACACCTCATAATACAAATTAAGCTGTTGACTTTTCAGAGGTGTTCTAGAGTCTCCTAACTCTTGATTTTCCTGTGAACCATTTTCACCTTTATGCCAAGATCAAGTCATGCCAATTCACATGCCCCACACCTTTTCATTTGATGCTGCAGGGCCATACTTTGCCTCCTTCACTTTATGGCATTGGCCTCATACAGAGAATCTGAAAAACTCTTCTATAAATGTATTGCTTGTATAATCCTTGCTCTCCCTTTTCAATCTGAGGATTGCAGGATGAAAACTTTTTTTTTATTTTAAATTGGAGTAAATATTTGTGAACCCATGTGTAGTATAGTACATGGATTTTACTACCTTGGTTTATTTTTAGTTAGATCATTTTGTTTCAAAATATATTTAAGCTGTTCCTAAAAGTAGCATTTAGTAAGGTTTTCTCATTTGTCAATGTTTTAGTAAGAATGTTAATGTCAAGAATGCTATAAAAACAAAACTAGAACTTGAAGCACATATTACAAATTGACTATTTTATGCTTATTCTGTTTATATTAAAATTAGTCTTTGAGTTTAACAAAAGTTTTTCTGAGGTTAAATGAGTACCTTAATAGTTTCATAATACAAATGATTGCCTAGTTTAAATGATGCTTTTTGTTATTTTGTTTTCAGTACTATCTCAGGTGGTTCTTGAAATTTTGAATGATCAATAATCATACAACATGAACTAATGCATGTCTTAATTGGGATTTACTTTTCTTTTTTTTAATTAAATATTTTTTATTTTATTTTGTTTTTAATTTTTTATTGTGTTACATGTATAAATATCTTCCCATTGGTCCCCCCTTCCTCCCAATGGGATTTTTTTTTTTAAAGAGAGGAAGGGAAAGGGATAGAGAGTCAGAAACATTGATGAGAGAGAAACATCAATCAGCCGTCTCCTGCACGCCCCCTATTGTGATGTGCCCACAACCAAGGTACATACCCTTGACTGGAATCGAACCTGGGACCCTACAGTCCACAGGCTGATGCTCTATTCACTGAGCCAAACTGGTTTCAGCTTAATGGGATTTTTTAAAAAATAAGATGTAATTTACAGAGTGAATGTTCAGATTTTAATGTTCACTTTTAACAAATAAATGCACTGGTGTAGTCCCTACTGAGAGAAAGAATATTTGATTTTAAAAAAATACTGCTAATCTTTGATAAAGCTACTCAGCTATTCTCTGTGACAATATAGGTTCTTTTATTTTTTCTGAATTTTATGTTGTTTGTGCAGGGCTGCAGGTTAGTAATATTTATTAACATGAAATATACTGTTAGACTTACCTAATAAAATAATCAGGTGGGGTGGTGAATGCTTAGTAGCAGTTGAGCTCTTTGCCTTACTCTTTTGAAGAACTAGAATAGTACTGCTTTTTTTCTTTTCTGTAAGGTATCAGTGGAATGCGTTGTTTTAATGGGGACTTTGGAAGTGCTGTTCAAAAAGGTTTAGCATATTCCAATTCTCAATATAAAGGGAAAATGGGAAAAGTTACAATGAGAGTTAGGCTTCTGTCTGCGATATCATATAGATTTGAACCTGAAATGAAGACTAATTTGTAATGTCAGCTTTCATTTATTAAAGGGATTTTGTAAGACCAACTAAGTCTTAGAGGTTTTTTTAAAATGCGTTATATAAATTGATTGGATGATAAGAATAAAAGATAACCTCTGATCTAGTAATGATGTGTTCTAACTTTAATGTATGGTTGCCACGTTGATAAATATTATTGAAATAAGTGGGTAGTTGGTTATTGAAATAAGTGGGTAGTTGGTTCACTTCATTGTGGCTAAACATTCCTTTTTATGTCTTAATGCAAGAAAAAAAAAATACTTGCCCATTATTCAAGCATTGTCATGGTCTCATTTTAATCATTACAATTCCATCTAAGTTGGGGTTTCATGTAAGTTCTGAGTCTAAGTGGTTCATTTGCTTAAAGTCATATAGCTAATAAGTTATTTGAATAGCTTTTACTGCCTTTCAGTTGCACCGGTGGTTCCCCAACGGTGCTGCATATTGGAGAACTTTAAAAAATATTGACACCTGGCTTCTAGCTAACCTGAACTACTTATTTTGATTTAATTTGGTGTGGGATATGACTTAGTCATCATAAAAGCTCTGGTGTGCAGCAAAGTTTAGTAACCACTGTACTGTACCATATTTCGCAGATTAATAATAGTGCTTCCCTCTTCATACCCACCAACCCCCATTTTTTCTTACAACTACTAATGAAAAAGGATTCTTACTTGCTGCCTCCTATGAATTAGATTAATTCAGAAACCCTATACCAGGAAACATAGTACTGAAAAGTACACTGTAATCTCATACTATCAAATGCTTTGATTTCTGAAAACCAATATGTGAATCATTTTACTGTTTGTTTAGATGCATTCCTACAGGAAAGCATTCTAGAAATTTCTTGAGGGAAAAACTATGTCTTGATGAAAGTATCTTTTATGATTCTTAACATAGTGCTGGGTAAAGAGAAGGCATGATTCATTTTATCTATGTACATTTACTTTTTTAATGGAGTCCTGTAGAAAGTTATGGCTCACACACAGAATTTTAGGAGTACCATGCATCATTAACCAGTTTCTACCAGGAATATTCATCATTTCTGTATTATTTACTACTACAGGCCCAGTGCATGATGGGGCGGACGGTTCCTGGATGTGTCCGCCCGTCTTGCCCAGTCCCAATTGGGAGGGCTCCCATCTGTCTGGCCCAGTCCCAATCAGCCAGACACCAGCAGCAAGCTAACCTACCAGTCTGAGCATCTGCCCTCTGGTGGTCAGTGCTTATCATAGCAACTGGTCAAATGATGGTTGGACACTTAGCATATTAAGCTTTTATTATATTGGATTTTTTAAATATTCGGCTGAACTCACTAACTGGCGGCCACTTTACAAATTGTAAACTAGAGTATTTAAGTTTGAATTCCAATCATTAAATGCTAGTGTCTGTTAATTTCACAATAAAGGCTTGCTGTTGTGGACATTCATCAGTTTAGGTTTCTTAGCATTTCAGTGGTGTTGGCATTTTTAACTTTATTTTGGTTCTAATTCAGCAACATCAGGAAGTTAATTTCCTTATGCTTCCAGATAATGGAGGGGGTCAAAAAATAACTTCTTCCACCTTCTAAGTTCTAGCTGAGCTTATCATCAAGTTAACATGAGAGATTAACAGGAGAAAATATCCAAAATTTATTGTGGAGGTATGTGCAGGGATGCCATAAAAATATGAGACCCCAAGGAGCATTAGGATGTTGAGGTTTTTACCAGTATATGCCCTTTTGGACAAAGGAGAAAGAAAAGGGGGCAGAGGCCTGAGATTTTAAAGCCCACAATTTGCAGGTAGGTGAGAAAGAGCAAAGACGTACATTCTTGTTGGCCAGCCAGAAACAATAGTACACAGAAGAAAGTTCAAACAGGCATTGCTGAGAATATGTTCCCTTCCTTTAAGCAGGAGTTTCTATCTGCATTTCTTTAGGCAGATAAAGGGGAGAATGAAAGGTTAATTTGGAGTCTTGTTTTTTAATAATCAGCTTAAATCAGTGTCCTCAAAGGCATATTTTGGGGTGACAAAACTTTGATTCTCCTCACAGACTGTTCTGTCCTTTAGGTGGCTTTTATGAAAAGACTAGAGGCTGGTGCGTGATTCCATGCACGGGGGGGAGAGGGGGGTGTTCTTCAGCCCAGCCTGCACCTTCTCCAATCTGGGACATCTCTCAAAATCCAGGACTGCTGGCACCCAACTGCTAGCCTGCCTGCCTTCCTGATTGCCCCTAACTGTTTCTGCCTGCCAGCCTGATCACCCCTGACTCCTCCCCTGCTAGCCTGATTGATGCCTAACTGCTCTCCTGCCAGTCTGTTGCCCCTAACTGCCCTCTCCTGCAGGCCTCATCCCCCTCCAGCTGCTCTCCCTGCAGGCCTGGTCACCCAACTTCGCTCCTCTGCCAGCCTGGTCACCCCTAATGGCCCTCCCCTGCGGGCTTGATCATCCACAACTGCCCTCCCTTGCAGGCCTGGTCTCTCCCAATTGCCCTCCCCTGCTGGCCATCTTATGGTGGCCATCTTGTGTCCACATGGGGGCAGTCTCTTGTGTGTTGGAGTGATAGTCAATCTGCATATTACTCTTATTAGATAGGATAGAGGCCTGGTGCATGGGTGAGGGTCACCTGGTTTGCCCTGAAGGGTGTCCCAGATCAGGGTGGGGGTTCCCTTGAGGCGTAGGGCCGCCTGGGTGAGGGACCTATGGTCGTTTGCAAGCCGGGCCATGCCCCCCGATGACCCAAGCGGAGCCTCTGGTACCTGGGATTTATTTATCTTCTATAATTGAAATTCTGTAGCCTGGAGCGGAGCTAAGCCTTCTGCTCACTCTGTGCAGGCAGCCATTTCTGTTGGAATTTATTTATCTTGTATAATTGAAACTTTATAGCCTTAAGCAGAGGCCTGGGCGGCCAGAGTGTGTGGAAAGCTTGGCTTCCTCCATCACCAGGGCAGCTCAAGCCTCCCTCCTGCTCTCTCTGGCTGTAGCCATTTTGGTTGTGTTTAATTTGCATACTTTCTCCTGATTGGCTGGTGGGCATAGCAGAAGTACAGTCAATTTGCGTATTGCTCTTTTGTTAGGTAGGGTGTGTTGAGTTTAAAGTGACAGGGTAACCCAAGTTTATAGCTCATTTATATAGTGAAGTTAGTAGCAGAAAATACAGAACTAAACTTAGGCCAGGGAATTAAGACTAGGTTTAGATTCCAGCAAGCAGGACAGAAGAGATAGCAGAGAAAATAAATTGAGAATGACTGGTGGAATTCAAAGTTTATCAAGGGGAGAATTGGGGTAATGGGCTATTAAAGTCAGAAGAAATCAGTCTTTTAGGAAGAGGTAATATACATCCAAGAAACAGACAGAAAATAAGATTTTTAAAAGGTTTGGGGTTTTGCTATGGAATGAAGCCCAGCATATAATGATGTTTATTAAGTATATATATACTAATTATATTTAATTGACTCAGTGGTATGGTCTGAGAGCAGTCTGGATGATATCTTGTCAAGAGTAAACTTAAGAGACAGGGTCTGGAAAATGTAGATCTGTGAACACGGATATATTATGGCACTGATTCAGTGCCTGCACTTTTTAATTGTTTACTGAAGACTGACATGAATAACCTAAAGATGGGAAGATAAATGGCATAGGTGTGGGGTGGGGGAAGACATTTGCCTATAAAAACTTTCACTTTTGAAGTTGTGTAATTATTTGGCTTATTTGAATCTAAGGTGAATAGGTGCTTGCTGTTGACTTTAAACTTTCAGTGCAGAGTATTCCTTTTGTGTTCCTTATCTGTCAAATCAAGCACTTAGCGTTTTACAGCCTCTTTCATTCTTTAATTCAGCAAATGTTACTGAGCTTCCTGTATATAAGGCATTGTGCTGGATGCTGGGAATATAGAGTTGTGAACAAGACAGATACAGTGCCTGCCTCTACTGTATTAGGATTTTCTTTTTTGTGAATTAGGATTTTCTAGAGAAACAAAACCAATGGATTACATATAGGTATACAGAAAGGGATTAGGAGGGATTGGCTCACACAATTATGGAAATAAATACTGTGATCTGTTGATCTGCAAGCTGGAGACCTAGGAAAACCAGTTTCATTCTAGTCTAAGCCTAAAAGCCTGAGAACCAGGAGTGTGGGTATCATGAAGAGAGCGAATTCTCCCTCCCTCCACCTTTTTTATTATATTCAGGCCCTTTACCTTGGAAAATGATCATCTTTATTTAGTCTGTCATTATGTCATTCTTGACTCATGCACTAGTTGTCACTAACACCTCAAAATAATGGTTTGCTTAGCTTCCCTTAGCGCAGTCAGTAGATACTTAAAATTAACCATTACACTGATCAAGTTGATACTCTAAAGAGGAGGACCTACATTAAACAAATACATTTTATTTCTGTTGTTATTGTCCTAGTCAGGAATGGAACATAATTGGGTGTTTTAATCTGAACTGCATACTTAAGATAAGTATGTTGCTCCGGGAAGTCCTTAGGTCTCATAGCAACACTTAAACTTATTTGTTTGTTTGTTTGTTTGTTTGTTTGTTTTAATTTAGTCATTTCTTTTCTAAGATATTTCCATTTTTATAGAGAATCCTCAAAAAAAGAAAAGAACAGAACAACAACCCAAAAAACCTTGCCTCAAATCTCCAACTGTAATATTAACACTTTCATTGTCATTCCTTCCCTTACTTTCTATTTTCATATTGCATTGTGATGCCAAGGCTAACCCTAAAATATTAATTTAATTATATTATGTTCTAGCCACACTCTTGATAGTTCCCCTAGTTATTTATAAAATTTAAAAGCTCGTTAGCCTGGCTAATGTAGCCTGAAGCTATCAGCCACCTTGACTCTCCTTCTATAGGTCTGTTCTTGCCCCCTATCTAGCATGCCCTTTTCTACCTTCCCTTTCAGAATACTGTACTGTCCTTCTTCAGGATCTAACTGTAACAGATCATTTAAGCCTCATGCAAATGAGGCAAATTTTGGACAAATTTTGTTCCTGTGATGTTTTGGTTTTCTGCATTTTATGTTAACATTTTTTTGTTGGCCCCAGTGACTTGTGAATGTATCATCTTACATTTGTGCTTTTATGTATGTCTTAATATTTTAAACTGGATTTAGTCTTGGATATGGGTTTAGGGGAAGGGAGATGAGAACAAAGAGCTGGACCTTGCCTTCTCTTAGCATAAGGTCTTTTTTTTTTTTTTTTTTTTTTTTAGATGCAATAGAAGCTCCCAGAATATAAATGGGAAATATAGAGGTAAAGGTAGAAACTGAATAAATAGAATTCAGATAAACAGAAGACTGTTCCTAGCTTCTAACCTGTGTGAAATAATGTCTAGATGAGTTAGACAGGTGGAAAGCACAGATGGGGAAGGTATGAAGTGTTAACTTTAGAGAAATAAGCTATATTATAAATTCCTTGATCAAAAGGAAGTATAACCGACATACACACAGCAGGAAGATCTAATTATTTTAGAAATGCATGGTTATTCCATGGGGAGAAACTGCCTTGAAACATTTTTATGACTGATTTATCTTCACATTGAGAATAGTGAATATGTTTTATATACTAAGCAAGTAAGGAGAAAAATAATAAAAACTTTATTTATTTTTAAATATATATATATATTTTTAAATATTTTTATTGATTTCAGAGAGGAAGGAAGAGTGAGTTAGAAATATCCATGATGAGAGAGAATCATGGATTAGATGCCCTCTGCAAGTCCCCCACTGGGGATTGAGCCCACAACCTGGGCATGTGCCATTGACCGGAATCGAACCCGGGTCCCTCCAGTCCGTAGGCCGATGCTCTATCCACTGAGCCAAACCAGCTAGGACTAAAATATATTTTTATTTATTTCAGAGATGAAGGGAGGGAGAAATAGAGAAATCAGTAATGAGAGAGAATCATTGATCAGCTGCCTCCTACCCACTGCCCACTGGAGATCAAGCCCTCAACCCTGGTATATCCTCTGACTGGGAATCAAACCATGACCTCCTGGTTCATAGGTGGATGCTCAACCCCTAAGACACACCAGCTGGGCAAAAAGAGTGATTTCTTTTTAAAGCTCATCTAATTCTCCTTTCTCGTTATTATAAGAGTATTTTGTTAAGGCTTATTATTTTAAAGCACTTCTCAAAAAGTGTTTGTGAAATTATGTGTAATTAATTGCATGAATATACGAAGTATGGATTTGGGCTTTGATGATTGTTTATTGCAGCTTTGTCAGCAAGCCATTGGTGCAAATCTGCTGATATACAGAGGAGATGGAGTCTTATGAGAGTTAATTTATGTTTTCCCTTTTGCCTTTGACTTTTTGTGCTTTTTCCTAATGCCTTCACTCTTTCTGGATTTGGTGTTCTTGTATAGAATAAGTTCTCTTTTTTTATAACCTGAATAAATTAGGTTTATATTAAAAGTTTTTATTATTGAGCATCTATAGTGGCCAGACTGATAGTGGAAGTTTCTGAAAGCTCTCTAGCACAAATTTGCCTCTGCGATTAAGTAATGAAAGAGGAGAAAAGGGTGGGAAAAAAGGGAAGAACATAACCTGTTCACTTTGTTCATCATTTACCTTTTATTTACTTTTTTATTTTTATTTTTTAAATACATTTTATTGATTTTTTTTTTACAGAGAGCAAGGGAGAGGGATAGAGTTAGAAACATCGATCAGCCGCCTCCTGCACGCCCCCTACAGGGGATGTGCCCGCAACCAGGATACATGCCCTTGACCGGAATCGAACCTAGTACCCTTCAGTCCGCAGGCCAAAGCTCTCTCCACTGAGCCAAACCGGTTTCAGCCATCATTTACCTTTTAATATTATGTGTTATGTTTTATTCACTTCTTCCTATTTCAGCACTGCAAGGTTTCCCTTCAAGTAAATGTTTGAAGGAATGTGAAGTGTTGAATTCCCATATGGAAAATAAGGAAGAAAGAGGGAAAATTATAGAACATTCTTGTACAGCAGGTTCTCAAATAATGTTTTGTTCAATGTCATTTTGTTAAAACATGGATGACATTCCGTAGGAACTTAGCTTATTTATATCAAGAGTTAAAATGTCATACTTTGTTTTGCTTAATTTTTGCATAAAGTCACAGAATCTTTTGGCAATGTTAAGTAAATACTACTTACTGTAAGTAACAGTTTTGGGTACAATAAGGCAGACCAACTTTGCCATAGCCACATCTGTTGCTTTCCTTAGGCTTAGTGGGCAAGATTTCTAGAAGTTTAAGCAGAAACTTTTTCCCTACCAACATTCCTATTTCTGCAAAGAGGGTGTGAAATGAATTTCTTCTGTGTTTGATGGCAGTTATTCATGTATCAAGTTTTCAAGAACAGTTGAAGCTAAAGTGTAGAAAATAATATAAACTTTTGTTTTTTAGTTTTTACTTTTTTTTATTGGAGAGAGGAGGGGGGGAGAGAAACATCAATTGGTTGCCTCCAGCACACATCCCAACTAGGGACTGAACCCACAATCTAGGTATGTGCTCTGACCAGAAATCAAACTTAATCAAGGGATGATGCTTCAAACAACTGGGCGGCAATGTTTATTATAGTCACACTAGTGGCCCAGTGCGCAAAATTCATGCACAGGGGTTGGGGGAGGCAGGGGAAGGGTCCCTCAGCCTGGCCTTCACCCTCTCCAATCTGGGACATCCCTCTCACAATCTGTGATCACTAGCTTCTAACCACTTAGCTGCCTGATTGCCCCTAACCGCTTCTGCTTGCCAGCCTGATAGCCCCCTAACTGCTCCCCTGCTGGCCTGATTGACACCTAACTGCTCCCCTGCCTGCCCAATTGCCCACAACTGCCCTCCCCTGCTGTGACAGGCCTCCTCCATATTGCAGGACCCCCAGGCCTCACTCTGCAGAGCGACCGCCAGCCCCACCTCCACTGTGTGTGTAGCCATCTTGTGATGACATTGTGCGGGAGGGCCATCTAGGCTTTTATTAGTATAGATAGAAACTTGAAATCATTTATTGCAGTGATTATAAGCCCTTGAGATCTCTGAAATTAGCAGAGTTATTGGGGACAAATTTTTTCACAATACAGCATGGGATAAGGAAAACATGATTCCCATGGAAAACAAGTTTCATCTTCGTGGTAATACTGATTATTACCTGTAATCTGAAACTAAGCAAAAAATGTGTAATTATTGATTAAGTACTTGGTGGGGAATGGGACAAGAGATATAATATTAGGGATCTTTGCTTTCTGAAATGTTTTGAAATGACTGATATGCATAGTATTTTTCATTTCTTCAATTAGAAAGTAAGACCAGGTGAGATTAAAGAACTTGCCCAAAGGTCACAGGAATCAGTGGCAAATGTGTATAAACTTCAGCTGCCCTCATAAGAGGGGTGTTAAGGCTGCTAGGCAAGACTTGTCTTAATAGGTCAGTGGGGTCACTTGACAGAAGTCAAGTCTCCTTTTCCTTACTTTGTGTTCAACAATATAGTTTTCCTTTTCCCTTTTTGTTTTGTTAGGTGGTATGGTCAGGAAAAAGACTACAATGTGCTAGTCATGGATCTTCTTGGACCCAGCCTTGAAGACCTCTTCAATTTCTGTTCAAGAAGGTTCACAATGAAAACTGTACTTATGTTAGCTGACCAGGTATGTGACGTTTTTATGAGAATACAACTGTTCACCATTGTTTAACCTTAGGATCAACAAATAAGATAAAATATAGTAGGATGTACTTATTCAAGTGTACTACTCTCTATGACTTGTAGATGTTTTTCTATCAGTACAGGACAAAAATTATGCTGATTTACTAACTCACCTCTACACTAGTAGTTTTAAAATATATTTTTTGTTGATTTTTTTACAGAGAGGAAAGGAGAGAGATAGTTAGAAACATCAATGAGAGAGAGACATCGATCAGCCTACTCCTGCACGCCCCCTACTGGGGATGTGCCCGCAACCAAGATACTACATGCCCTTGACCGGAATCGAACCTGGGACCTTTCAGTCCGCAGGCTGAGGCTCTATCACTGAGCCAAACCGGCTTTGGCTACACTAGTAGTTTTTATGGTGCTCCATCAGATGAAGTGCATTTGTTTTAATGTTGAATGTAGCAAGTTCCCTAATAAGATTTTGTTTGAGGAAAGAGTTCAGATTGTAGCATATAAATATAGATAAAAGTACATATTGAAATTTTGGTTAAATTAAACAGATTGAATGCTATGTATTTAGGTCTGGAATCTTATGAAAGCTCTATTTTAATAAATAAGACACTAAAATAAAGAATTGTTTTATTTATTTATTTTTGCCAAATAGATGTTTTTCGAAGTGATGGAAACTCAGCCATTGATGTATAATTTTAAATTTTGGTCAAGATACCTTTAAGAGCAGGAAACTGTTTAAATTGGATCACGTTAACATAATGTATAAAATTGCTGTGGAAGAAAAAACATTTTAAAAATTTAGATCAGATATCATAAGAAAGTAAAATGAAATGATAAACAGAACTAGCATTTGAGGTAGATTTTTAGGAAAAATATATTCAAAGGATTAGAAAGTAGTGCTTTCTTTTTTTGTAATCAATGCCTGATATTCCCCAAGTTTAACATATTTGTAAAGGACAGTGCTCTATTTGTGGCATGTTATGGGCTCAACCATTAAAAAGTTCAAAACCTTTTAATATGCTTGAACTAACATGTAGGTGAATCCTAATAAAAGTTTTATATTCTGTAGCCTTAGTAACACATAGGCATTAATAAGGAAACATTTTGGGGCCTGCTACTGTAATTAGCACTGGGAGGAGGGATATGAAGAAGCATATCCCTCCTTCAAGGAGCTTAGAGTTTACTAGTATTAGAAAAAAAAATGGAAAAATACAGTGTTTTAGGCTCTGTGATAAAAGTGTATTCTGGGTACACTGGTTGCGAAGGATAAAGAATAATTCAGGATACAGGAAAGCATTTGTTTTAGCAGGTAACAGCTAAGTCTTGATGATAGGCAACACTCGAATTAGTCTAAAGTTTGTGCCATTGTCTTTTCCCCAGTGTTTTCCCAGTGAGTTAATAGTCACAGTTTAACGAAGGGTATTATTTAGGTAGGACGAATGTGTACATTAAGTGAGCCAAATGTTTTGTTTATTTCCTTAATGAACAAGGTGGTACTTGGACATTGCATATATCTACTTCCTTGAGAGTATTAACAGTGTAAGCCAGAGATTACAGATTTGGCTTCACAAGATATTTGTCAAGGTAAATGAGTAAGTTTCAGAATCTTTATGTTCATAGTAATAAGAACTCGGGAAAATGAGGACAAATAAAAAAATATATAATCTTGACACGTACTACTGGAAGAGCAAGAACATGGGTAGAAAGATAATGTTGGCAGTCTGGCTATGGCAAACATTGTCAAGTAAAACTATTTCTAAGTATCTCTTACAGAATAGGTAGACATATTTGATCATTTGAATTTAAAACTATTTTAGAAGAGATATCATAAATAGTTAAAAGACAGGTTTTTAAAAATATAAATCTATTCACATAAAAATACAGATAAAAGATTATTGTATACAAAGAATTTTTAGAAAATTGACAAGAACAAGTCAAAAGAATAATGGACAAAAAATATATATTGACAGTTTATAGAATAGTAAATTGAAATGATCAGTACAAATGTACAGATTTCCAAACTAAGTGTTAGGAATAATTGCCAAAGTGGCAAAATTTAGAAACAACTAAAAATCACTTTACTAGTGGGAAAAAAAAATACAGATTCTGAATATGATTATATTATGTGGAGAAAATAATGGAGGGGAAGGTTCCAAAAGATGTTTAAAAAAAAAGAAATGGGGAAATCCAGCATGTATAAGTCTTCCTTTATACAAAGTCATATGTTTATTTTGTATGCTACCAACTTCCAGGAATGTTTTGGATATGTGTAGTTAAAAATAAATAAGCAAACAAGAATAAAATTAATAAAGTCCTTCTATTTCAGTTTAAAACAATAACAATTTATAGCTTTTATCGCTTAATTCAAATCATTCGATTGAATTTTCTTTTCCCTTTTTCTTTCCCCAGATGATCAGTAGAATTGAATATGTGCATACAAAGAATTTTATACACAGAGACATTAAACCAGATAACTTCCTAATGGGTATTGGGCGTCACTGTAATAAGGTTAGTCAAATGTTCTTTGCATGAAAGAACACAGAGTAAAAACTCCAAGAATTGCTTTGGTAAACTTGTGTTTGTTTTTTTTAAAGTTATAGTAAAATTAATTTGCTGTTGATAATTGCTTTAAAATATTGTACTAGAGGAATATCAGCTAACTCTTATTAACTTAGTAACTTGAAATAAATCTTCTCCAACTTACCCACCTAAGGTTAGTTATCTATATGAAATATAAAATGCCCAAGGGCTTTATAATGAAATGTAATAATCTGTTACTGAACTATTGAACAGTTTTAGCTATTTTGTATTCATATGTGCTTGTGCCAGCGTGGAAACCATAGTGTTGACATTTGCTGACTGAGCATGGTTGATAACGAGCATTCTTCAGTCCTTGGATTTCTGTATTCAAAAGGATAACTTTTGGGCCTGCTTCAAAAGTAGTTGACATTTTTTGGGGTGCCAAGTTGGGTGGGTTCACTATCCCTTCTCCCCCTTTCAAAGGAAAATATTAATGGAATAAATATTCATACAACAAAATTAGTGTTCATTGGGGTCTCAGGGCGGTTGAACTTTTTGGGATGCCTGGGTTTTAGCTAGTGACGCATGATTGCAGTTAGAAACGAAATTATGTTAAGTTTTTCTGCAATTATTAGTGTATTGAGTGAATTGCTTTATTTATCAATTGATTCAATGTTGAGCTCGGGCAGACAGGCAGCATTGGCAATACACTAAGCATTATTATTGTGATCTAATGATCTGATAGAAATTCTCAACTTCAGGACAACTTGGGGGCTTTTTGTTTTTTATATTATTTTGTTTTGTTACGTTTTTGGAAGGAAGATTCCCATTTGATTTATTAAACCATTAGGAAATGTTTGGTGTTTTAGGTCTAGTATATATGTTTACCTTTGTTTGCCTGTATGAATGCCAACTTGGAGCTATCACCATTAGAACTGGTGTTATTTGTTAATGTGTGAGACAGTATTAATGCTGGTCTGACCAAGTTTTAGGAAATTAAATTTTTTTGTTGGAAGCTGAGTTAAATATTTAAAAAATAAAGGTGTTTAAATCTATATATGTATAACTTACCTTGCCATTCCCAAATTGCATCATCTTTTTTTTTTTAAATATTATTATGTTGCTTCTCTTTTTGAAGCATCCAGGTTCTTGATTGTTATTGCCAAACCTGGTAATATAATTGAAAGAATTTAATGGTCTTAATTTTGAAGCAATTTTGTCAGTTTGGCACTAATCTTTTGGGCATTTCCCAGCCCTCTCCTCCCATCCCCCTTCTTTCCCCCACCTAAGATCTGTTATCCTCATGTGGTCCATATTGACATTGAGGGACATGGTTTTTGCCTTAAAACAAAATTATGATCTAGATAATTCCTCTTTGCTTCCTCCCCTCCCCCTTATAAAATAGCTTGATAATCACATAGTTGTGTTAGAAAGTCCAAATTGCCCAGCGATGAAAATCTTTAGGATTTTGTATCCTCTTTAGAGATATTAAAATAGGAGATTGTGGAGCTACTTGTTGTTACAGATTCAGAGAGCCCCTAGGATAGAAGAACAATGTTTTAACTTAGCTAAGACTCAAATTCTAAATGATCTTGAACATTTTAGACTAGTGTTTTGTGTATGTAGTTGGTTTTTAGTGTTTTCTGTATTATAGTTTGAAAAATGCCAGTTGTATGAGACTGGATTCTTTGGTCAGCTTGTTCCAGTAGTTTTCTATTAATTGGAAAACATAGTTTTGGGGGGCTTTTGAGGTTGACTTTTCAAGTAAAATTTATTATTTTGAAAATTGTTCTGAATTTGATGTTTAGGAGTGGCCACTCCAATCTTAGTGAATTTGCTCATGTCTTCCAGAAATCAGCCCTGCATGCTTATGAAAATAAATTTTAAGGTGACTAAATGCCTTCTACCTCTTCCTTACTGAAGATTTTTTCCTCCTGTATAATTTTTGGGGAGAGAAGGGCAGATTATGGTACTAAAGATTACAAATCCAAATTCCCTATTTTTGATTAGTAAAAAATTAAAGAGCCAAATGTCACCATTGCTATCCCTGTTTCAGGCAGTGACACATTAGAGCGGCATTAAAAACCTGAGTATTTTCCAGAATTCAAATGTTCTTGAGCATGTGATTCTTATTTGGAAAACTGAGAAGCTCAGTGCTTGGTGGAAGAAGGATGGCATTTGGCTACCCTGTTCTTTCTCTAATGCCTCGGTGTTGCCTGTCTGCGCCGGCCATTGTTGCAATGTAAGCAATACTGTTTGATGCACTGCCACCCTCTATTGTCTGTTTAGTGTTTAGAATCTCCAGTGGGGAAGAGGAAAAGAAGCATGACTGTTAGTACTTCTCAGGACCCATCTTTCTCAGGATTAAACCAGGTCTGAAACTGTCTCCTATTCCAAACTCAATCCCAAATTCATGTGCTTTTCTTCTTTTATTGTTTTATTTTGATTATTTTTGTTTTGTTTTAATTTTGGAGAATGTAGATCTTTCTCAAGCACCTCTTACGTTGGCATTATTCAGACATACTTGGCAAACATAACATTACTAAGATGTTTCTTTGTGGCTGTGCTTAAACTTCTAAAGTTTAGAGAAAACCTAATGAAAACAGGATTGTGTTTAGATCTCTAACATCCATCCGAGGAAATGATATGTTAGTCTACTATGGAAATTCTTTACTTAGTGATAAACTTGAGATAGACTTTTTAGTTTAAAAATGTATTTAGAGTTGCATAACTCAATGCATGAAATACATCAGTACGGTATGGTAAATATATTATGCCTTAACGCTCTTCTCTTCCCTAATGACCTTCAGGTAAGTGTAGGTCAGATTTCAGTTCCAGTGTTTCTAGAATTGATTTACCTCAGAACATTTGCTCTGGAAATAGAAGACATTGCTTTCTAACAATATAACAATAACATAATTAAACAATTGCCATTAATAACACAAATGAAAGAATAATCTGATGATTTAGTGTTTGGCAGTCTAGATAAATACCCTCATATTTTCTAACTATTTTTAAAACATAAGCAGAACTCTTCACAATCTTTTACACTTGTAGATATTAGATAGCTTTCTTACTGGCTGAATTTTCAAACAAGGGGAAAGAGGTGGTTTTTTTTGTTTGTTTGTTTTTCTTTTTTAAATAATAGGTTTTTTAATAATAAAATTTAGGTAGATAAATTTTGAAGCTCCAGAGCAAATGGGTCTTTATCAATTTAAGATACACTGAGAAGGAAGTATTGCCATGAATAATTTTAAAAAGAAAATTGTATTTTATATGGGAGCATATGTTGTAGTTCCTTAATTACCACATGCATCATCTGAGTGATGTTTAATTTTTGTCCATACTACCTAGCATTATTTTAAGGACCACCTTCTCCTGATGTTACAAAGGTTTCATAAATTTACATTTATTTTTATTCATGGACAAAGAAGTAGTACCATCTGTGGTGACTAGGTTTGGTTAGGGAAAGAGGAAAGTGTTGTAAGTGTGTAAGGCACATTGTAAAGCAATTTTGTCTCTCCTTTTTACTTATTCATTAATTCACACATTTTACTTACATTTGGTGCTATAATTACTTAATAATTTCCATTAAATTGTTTTGAATTGTTTATATTCGCTATTGGTTAGCTGGGTTGTGAAAAAAAGTGACTTTGTTAAGTCCTTGGAAGGGCAGGGTAATGTGACCCTGTTTAGGAGAAATTGTTGCAGATACTAAAAACTAAAATTGGCAGTGGTGTTTCTGAAGAAAATGCACCTCTGCTGAATAGAGTTATCCCAGTATATCCAACATTAACTCATTTCCATATGCCTTTGAAGAATCGTGCTGTATTCTTTAAAACAGGCACAAATTTTACTTAGAACATATATATCTTTAAAACACAGAAAATCTGCTTGACTCACCAAAGAGATTAGGCCTCTGTTTGCATATATAAACCTATAAAAATGCATTCTCTTATTATGACTTACTAAATATTGACTTCCTCGTTTGTTTTATCTTTACATATTTGGGGCTGTTTGTATCCTTGGAATCATGTGGTTTCATGTATATACTTCCATTATATGTTTACATTCATTTTTAAATTCAAAGCATAGAGAGCTACTAAAGATGCTTAATAGATCCCAGAGAATGACAAGATTACCAAGAGATTTTAAAACTTTTTTAAAATTTTAAGTAGTTTTTCTTTCAGTTGTTTGCTCTTAAAATAGGATACCTTTGTTTTGGCAGTGACATTACTTTTCCTGACTGAGATTTTACAGGAGAAAATTTTAAATTGATTTGCCGTAATATTTTGTTTTGATACCACTGATTGTGATGTTTAGGAAGATAGTGTTTGAATGTTTTTTTGTTTTCTTCATTATATTTCTTCCATTAGAGTTTTGGAAGAAAAAATACTCTAGTGAACAATTTCTAAAGCAGTCTTGTTAGTTATAAGAAAGTGTCTGGTTATTGAATTGCAAATGAAGCTTCTGATTGTCAATCTAGACAGGAATGAAGCTATCAGACATAATCATGTCAGAGATGTTCCTATTTTCTCTACTTTGTAGTAATGAACGAAGAAATCCTGGAAAATAGCCCTTCAAGGAGATTCTATGTTCTAATCATTTTTTATTCAAAATCCACATAATTCTTAGGGATATTTTTTAAATACCTTAAGGCTGGATGTCCTTTTCTGTTTATCTTCCCCTTGATTGATTTTCAGTGTGAATCTGTGGAGCTTAAGCCATGATTTCTGTTTTGTTTGGGAGAAATATTTTGCTCATTTTGATACTTGTGTACTAAACTGATAATCATAACAAGACAAACAGCATGAGTTTTTTGGTGTGTTTTATAACACTTCTTATTTCTATAACTCAGTTGCTTAAGTTAGTATTTTTATAAGAGAGCTTTCTTTATTCAGTTACATTTTACTAAAAAATTAATCTTCATTTTTTATAGTAGTAAATCAAATAAATATTGTTAACATAGTTACAGAAGCTCAAACCTCATTGTCTTTTTGATCCAGCATAAAGCTGAGACTAGGTTAAGAGTGCCTGCCTGAAATAGATATTTTTCATCCTTTTAAGAGAAACACTTGGTCAGATCTTTTTCATTTAAATCAATAACTTGCTTTTATTTTCTGACAAAAACTATAACAGACTAGGTAATCAGGTTTTCCAGCATTTAACAAATTATAAACTGTGACAGGAACCCCAATGTCAGCCTAATAGAAAGAACTACAAAATTTAGGCATAACTAGAATAATAGTCTAGATCTGTGGTCGGCAAACTGTGGCTCGAGAGCCACATGTGGTTCTTTGGCCCCTTGAGTGTGGCTCTTCCACAAAATACCACAGCCTGGGTGAGTCTATTTTGAAGAAGTGGCTTTAGAAGAAGTTTATAAGTTTAAAAAATTTGGCTCTCAAAAGAAATTTCAATTAATGTATTGTTGATATTTGTCTCTGTTGACTAATGAGTTTGCCAACCACTGGTCTAGGGCTATGTTAGTGTAAGGGCATGTAGACTTGCTTTGCTTAGTAATCTTAATGTAATTTTATAATAAAAGCTATACTTTTAAGTAAATATTGTTTATTTTACTTTAGAGGCCAGGTAAATGTAAACATTTGGATTTTTTTGTCAAAAGTAGTTTTGTTGTTTTCTTTTAAAGGTGTGTTGTTGTTGTTTTTTAATATATTTTTTTATTGATTTCAGAGAGGAAGGGAGAGGGAGAGAGACAGAAACATTAATGATGAGAGAGAATTACCAACTGGCTGCCTCCTACACACTCCCCACTGGGGTCTGAGCCCACCACCCGGGCACATGCCCTCAACTGGAATCAAGCCCTTGGACCCTTCAGTTTGTAGGCTGATGCTCCGTCCACTGAGCCAAATCGGCTAGGGCTCTTTTAAAGGTTTTAATTATGGGGAGTAAACTTAAATTACTTTAAAAATCAACATTATAAATGATATCTTAATCTCTTTGTACCATATATATGAGAGAGCACGAAACTTTATTTTGTAATATAACATTAGTTCCGTGTTTGGTTAGGTTATCTAAACTGCTGATTGTAAGCCACTTTGATATTAAGTACTTTTTAAAGATTTTAGGTCAACTTGTTATAGTTTCTAGAAGTTTAACCTGATCACATGCATAAGGTCACTTCATGCAGTAGAATATAATGCATGCTTGTTTAAAAAATGCTTATTTTTTGTTAGTAAAAAATACGTTTTTTTCTTGTCAATATCAAACTTTGAGAGCTGTCTTATTTACCAATAGTAACTGGATATCGGGTTCCATTATGGCACACAGCACACAGGCTTTTGGGTGTGGAATAAATTGAGCCTGTGAAATTGTTCAGTTGACAGAATCAAAACTTGACCTAACTGGTTTTTTTTAAAACTTGATTTATTGATGAGGATAATAAAAACTTGCAGTGTTAAGATTGTTCATTATCTGTTCTACTTATGATACTTTGATGTATTTGAACAAAGCAAGTAGATACTATTTAATGAATAAAAAGTAGTTTCATTAAACAAGGTGGAAACCTAATGTCTTTTTATTTTCTTTTAAAGTTATTCCTTATTGATTTTGGTTTGGCCAAAAAGTACAGAGACAACAGGACAAGGCAACACATACCATACAGAGAAGATAAAAATCTCACTGGCACTGCCCGATATGCTAGCATCAATGCACATCTTGGTATTGAACAGAGGTGAGTTTGAAAGTTGAATGTGTTAATAAAATTCATAGCAAAAGCCATTAATGTGTTTTTTTAATATTTCAGTTAGTTGCTTACAGTATCTAAAGCTGTCTCTTGGCTGAGGATTTGAAGGGTGCTTATTAATCCTTTTACTAGCTGCTTTAGCCAGTGCAAAGAAGCCAATTAAATGAGGCCTTTTTGTTTTCTTTGTTGAAGGTCATCTCTTGGGAAGAAAAATATTGCATGATAAAAAGTTATATGCATAAGTGCAGTTTTATCATGATGTTTATATTTGCAGCTGAAAATAGTACTCATTTTCTTAATGTTTTTCTTAGGTTTTTATATTGTAGTGATGTGAGTTGAGTTTGGAGGAAGACTATAGGTTATTTTTACAAGGAAAATGTTATCTAAGTACTAAAGAACCAAAAGGAGTTGGTAGATTATCTCCTGTCTTACTCTTTCATACCATAAATTAATAGCATCTAGTTTGAATAAATCTTCAAAATCTCTGCTGTTTCTTTGCTTGAGTTCTAGGTTTTCATGTTCTCCATCTTTTATCAATTATATTTTGCTCCTTTAACCAAGTTTAGAAAATATCCATGAATATCTGAATATCCTGGGTTAAACTGATTTCACATTTTCTATAGGCTAAAATATTACCAGCTCTTAAATATATAGATCTGCCTGAATATATATATATGTATATATGTGATAGTTGACCCTTGAACAAGTCAGGTTTGAACTACTCTGTCTGGTCTGTTAAATGTGGTCAGTTGAAAAAAGTCTGCACATAGGTGGAGCCTTGCATTTCAAACCTATGTTGTTGAAGGGGGAGGGAGGGAGAGAGATATCATATAGATGTTTAATTAGGTTTATATTAATTTATTTCAGCCTCGATAAAGTTACGAGGTTCTGCAAAATTTAACAGGAGTCTTGCTCTTTGGTTTGGAAAGTTGTTTAGCTAAATCCTTTTTGCTCTTCTCTGAAAATTAAGTTGCAAGCAATGTTATGTTTTATAATTGAGGATTCTGTGAGTTTTATTTAGAAGTAACCCATTTGTACACTTTTATTACCTTAACTATGTACCTTCTTGTACAAGTTACTAAATTGCTTTCTCCTCACTTGACAAAATTCTTCTATGTACCTGGCTTTCTTTCACACGTTTTTCATAATAATTTCAGCTTATAAATTTACGTTTTCTTTTCTAGTCGCCGGGACGACATGGAATCATTAGGATATGTTTTGATGTATTTTAATAGAACCAGCCTGCCCTGGCAAGGATTAAAGGTAAACCAGACTCAAATGATCAGCTTTTGTTTTTTAATTTATCTTTATTGTTGAAAGTATTACGAAAGTATTACAGATATTTCCCTTTTATTCCCCTCTCCACTCCACACCTTCTCTTGTTTTAAGAATAAAAATAATATTGGGGATGGTCTTTAAGTCTCTTTCAAATATGAGGTGTTCTAAAATGGAATTACTTTATTTTTACTTTTTATTGGGTAACCAAATTGATCATTTCAGTAAGAATAAGCTAATAGAATTCCACATTCACACCTGAAGAACAATTTTTTGAGGTACAGGAAGCCAGGTACCCATATCTGGATAGCAGTTAACCTGGGCTAAGAAATTAGGTGGAGATAGTCTCATTTTGATGTGTTGCAAATAATCTTTTGTGTACAGTAAAACTGGTTTAGCCAGTAATACTAGCTAGCTGTATTATTTAATTATCCTAACATTTCTTTTGTGTGTGTGTATTAATGATAAATCTTTGTCTTAGAATTGAATGGCTATGTTAATATTTTATTCATCCTTTAAAGGAAAATGGTTTCTGTATTTTTTTAAGTTATCTCTGAGACTAAGAAATTGTTTTGTGTTTATGTGTGAGTAGCTTTATTCATTATTAATATTTTTCATTAGAAAAGTATTTTGACTTAACACCAGTTATTTTTATATATTTTCATTGCTTTTTCTTCTTCTTTTTAAGAGGAAGGGAGAGGGATGGAAACATCAATGAGAGAAAAATATCATTGATTGGCTACCCTCTGCACACCTCCCACAGGGACTTGAGCCTGCAACCCAAGCATGTGCCTTGACCGGGAATTGAACCGATGGCCTCTTGGTTCCTGGTTTGATGCTCAACCGCTGAGCTACACTGGTCCGGGCAACATGAAATATTAATGTCACTAAGTGATGGGCTCATTTTTTGTGTGTGTTGATTTGCTTATATCTTTGCTCTTGTGTTGATTATGGGTTAAGGAAATTTCAAATTTGACCACTTAAGTTTTATTTAAATTGTATATATCTTCATGTTCCTATTAGACTCACCCTCTCTTAATAGCTAAAAATGTTATTGAAATAGAAATTAACAGTTTGGCTGGGGAGGGGACTTAAATATGTTGTACTTTGGGGGTCTTTTTAATCTAGATTATGATCTCTTGAATCTTAAAGTTTACATTTATATCCAGTATGTTAAAGTATTAAGGATCTCTGTAGCACTAAACATGTCTCTGTGGTTTGATTCTTTTCTACAGGCTGCAACAAAAAAACAAAAATATGAAAAAATTAGTGAAAAGAAGATGTCCACTCCTGTGGAAGTTTTATGTAAGGTAGGTGTGCTGTTTGATTTTGTTTTTAATATAAATGATCCAAGAACAAAAAGAAACGCTTTACTTGCCAGCTTTGGAACTTAAACATTCTTTTAGGAGCTAGCTATTTGCCATTGTCTTACTGTTTCGGGTTTCTTTGAACTCTGTCATCTGTTAAAAATTGTAGGGAAAATAAGAGAGCAGGCAAGCTTTTCTGCTAGAGCCTCCTAATTTATGAGAAAAATTACATTTAAAATATTCTAAATAAAAGACATAACAATTGGTACAAAAGGAGTAGGGAAACAAAGGCTAGCAGATCAGAACAATAGAAAATAGCACATGTGTGACAATATAGATGAATCAGGCTTATTTCTCTGAAATCTCAGACTTTCTAGAGAAGCACGTGGGTTTAGAATGGAAAAGTATTCTGTGGAAAACCATGTTAGCCATGGTTTCCCACAGAAAGAAGACCACATGGTTGTCTTTTAGACTGTTGAATACCTGAAATAATGAGAAAATAGTATGTAATTACATAATTGGGTGATAGAAAGTAGGAATCAGCATGAGTTGAAATAGTACTCTGGAGGGGGTAATTGGTGACATCTTTATATGTCTCCCCATTCACAAATTTGCTTTCCCCTTTTATACATACCTTTTATCAGTGGTCGGCAAACTCATTAGTCAACAGAGCCAAATATCAACAGTACAATGATTGAAATTTCTTTTGAGAGCCAAATTTTTTAAACTTAAACTTCTCCTAACGCCATTTCCTCAAAATAGACTCACCCAGACCGTGGTATTTTGTGGAAGAGCCCCACTCAAGGGGCCAAAGAGCTGCAGTTTGGCGACCACTGCCCTATATAGTAAAAGGGTAATATGCAAATCGACCGAAAGGCGGATTGACCAGTCACTATGACACCACTCCACCACCAGGGGGCAGGCACTCAACGCAGTAGCTTTCCCACTGGTGGTCAGTGCACTCCCACAGTGAAGAGTGCTACAAAGCCACAAGCCAACTGACAGCTGATGGGTGGTGAGCACAGCAGCCTGCCTCTGCAGCAGCTTGAGGGCCCCCGGACAGGCTGAGGGACAGGGACACACACACACACACACACAGTGCATGAATGTTGTGCACCTGGCCTCTAGTCTATAATAAAGGAGCTAATTGAGTGGGAGAGGGAGACTAGGATCTTTTCTGAGACACCTTGGGTTTCATTTTTTCAAATTATGAAATATATTTTAGGTTAATAAGTAAAACATTTTTGTGTTGTAATTCACCCAAATAACTTAAAGCCTATATGCCTCAAGAAGCAAAACATATTTTCTATAGACTACATTTCCAAGGAACAGAAAGATTCATTTGGCTCATTGGGAAAGTCAGCCCTTTTTCTGGAAGAGAAAGGATTATAATAGTCTCTACATGTGGACTACATCTTAAAATTTTGATGTAGAAATTGTGGGCTATGACTATTTTTTTTGGATTAGCCACATACATTTGATTCAGGGTACACTAAACACAGAAGTATTAGGTATTACCATAAAATAGAATATTTTAAATCTGGTTAAGAATGCAAAAACCATGATGTATAATATTTTCATGACTTTATTTTCAGATGTTCACCCTAGAAAATAAAATAGCATGAGAATACTTTGGAAAACTTAAAACTGTTTATATCAATAAAATCAATAAAATAAATGTTGCAAAAAAAAATCCATTCTATCCTGCCTTGTTGTAGATATGAGAAATTCATTGAAATCATACAGTTGTGCAAAAAGAGTTTACTTTCATTTAGTGAAGAAGAGGAGATGTAAGGATTTTTGTTATTTTAATGCTTTGCACATTTACATTCCTGGTGGCAAAATACTTTCAATGACTAATATCTACAGCCTTAAAAATGTTTATAAACAGCTTTGAGAATCTTCCTTAGGAAATTGAATATGGAAAAAGTTTATGCCCACAGATGTGATTATAAAAATTGGGCTCCTCTAAATGTCTAGTTAAAGAGTACAAGTTAATTACGATGTATTTGTAAGGTCAATTGTTATGCAGCCAACTCAGAGGTTTATGAAGCAGTTGGAAATAACAGAAGGATGCTGCAATATAAGGTTAATGGGAAAAAATTTCTCTACTAGTATTAAGTGATAAAGTAGTAATAAGGTGGTCAAGATTGTGAATTTTTGTTAATTTTATGAGGATACCAAATCGGTTATTTTACTTTCAGATCGTCTAGTAAAGTTGTAAATTCTCTCCCCAAATACATATTTTGCTTATACTTAAATGCATTTATTTTTCTATCTTGAAATAAGTTTTATTGTTTTATAACTTTGTGTTTTACTCTTGAACTTATAGGGGTTTCCTGCAGAATTTGCCATGTACTTAAACTATTGTCGTGGGCTGCGCTTTGAGGAAGCCCCGGATTACATGTATCTGAGGCAGCTATTCCGAATTCTTTTCAGGTCAGTTTTTAAGGTGTTTATAAGACACTAAAGTCCAGTGAAAGGGGATTAAATTTACTCAACATATCTATTCTGACAAGTGGAACATTAAAGTAGGCCCAGTCAACATAAGCAAAATTTTAAGAAATTGATTTTGTTTGGCTTATTACCATGTATAATATTAATGTACTTGAAATTATTTTAGTTTGGGATGGATAAACAGTTGAATCAAGCTCAAAGTAGAATAAAACTTTTCCACAATGATTGCCTTTTACATTACATCTAAGTGACATTGGTGGCCCATGGAAGTCTCCAACTTTGGTACAGGATCTTATTCAATACCAAAATGAAAAGCAATTAAAATATCAGTCATAGAGTATTTGATAGTGTGGAGGCAGGCCAAACTCTAGGGTTCTCTTGATGCAACCCAGAATTGGTCTTGAAGGGAGGAGTGAAGAGATACAGTACACCGAGCTGTATATAATAAGAATTGGAGGTAATCCTCTAACCCCATAAGAGTCTTCCCAAGCCATCAGCATAGATACCTCTTTCACAAACTTAGAGACCCATTCCTACCCTGTTTGTTTTCAGCAGTACCTCCTTGTTATGATTATCCCCCCAAGATAATTGACAGTGTTTTTGCTATTCATACTGCTTCCATTCCCACCCTCTTGCCCTTTTAAGAAAGTTTATAAAGTCAGCTTTTTTTTTTTTTAAGGGTAGAGGATTTATTATCAAATATAGCAGACCAAATGTGATGACATCATTTTCCTCCCACTTTATCATGACATGTATAAAGTGAGAATTAATTAACTGAATGGTTAAAAAATCAATAGGGAAAGAAATCTTTTGGAAGTTATCACTCTTACGAGAAAATATTCATTTCCTTAAAAAACAAAACAAAACAAAAAAACCCTGTCTTGAAAGTTCAATTGTGTGTTAAGCTAGAGTCTTATGGAAGGATTAACATATAATTTTATATTTTCCAGAACCCTGAACCACCAATATGACTACACATTTGATTGGACAATGTTAAAGCAGAAAGCAGCACAGCAGGCAGCCTCTTCAAGTGGGCAGGGTCAGCAGGCCCAAACCCCCACAGGCAAGCAAACTGACAAAACCAAGAGTAACATGAAAGGTTAGTAGCCAAGAACCAAGTGACGTTACAGGGAAAAAATTGAACACAAAATTGGGTAATTCATTCATTTCTAACAGTGTTAGATCGAGGAGGTGGTTTTAAAATACATAAAAATTTGGCTTTGTTTTAAAACAAAAACAAAAACAAAATAAAAACGTCCTTGGAAAATTTGACTACTAACTTTAAACCCAAATGTCCTTGTTCATATATACATGTATATGTATTTGTATATACATATATGTGTGTATATTATATCATTTCCTCTTGGGATTTTGGGTCATTTTTAACAACTGCATCTTTTTTACTCATTCATTAACTCTTTCCAAAATAAACATTCGGTGTTGGGAATATGGTATAGTCAATAAATCCAAAATCCTAGACCTAACACTTGTTGATTGAAGCTGGTTAGCCATGATGTCTTGACTTTCTTTCAGACTAACAGTGTTAAGAATTTTTTCTGCATGTTAATGCTTTAGCATTTAAAATGGAATATTGTGAACATGATCTGATTTCAAGAGGTGAGTCTGAGTTTGGCATTGCCCCCAAAGTGTCTATCTTTTCAGTTGTAGAGCATCTAGTTTAAGCTCGTATATGCTCAAATAACTGAAAAGCTCGACACATAAATCTCTTGCCTAATATTTACTTAAATATGTTATTTAATTTCCAAATGATCTTTTGCTTTTGGCTTTACTTTTTTTAATCATGCTAATATTCAGCATCTCGGAGTCTGATGTGGAATTGAATTCTGCAGTTAGGCCTTGCAAATTGGGGGGGAAAAATTGGGGCAAATGCCATTGAACTGCTAGTCTGTTTTCTTTCTCCAGCACTCTTGGTGCTCTAGGAGCGGAACTGTTAGCATACAGCTTCATTTCTTATTGCTGTTGTCATACAGTTCGACTCCTGTGTTTCTCTCCTTTCTGGGCTCACCTCCTAACACCTGCCTACTTTCTAGAAGTAGTGGGCAGGTAAAGCTTGGTTTGGGGGGTTAATTATTTGATTTCTGAATGACTGCTCTAGTCTGAACTTGGTCTTCTTTGATCTATATTTTTAGTGTTATGTTAAAACTGTTTTGTAATATAAAAAGTAGGCTCTAATCTGAGGATACTTTAAGAAGTGTAATTAACTGATGTCATCCTCATCCCAGCAGCTCATCTATTAGGAATGAAGTTGAGATGCTTCCATATTGGGCAAGATTCACAGTTGAAGTTTTAATGTAGTGAGGGTTCTTAGATGATGAAATTTCAGCTCATGATAGCAAACACTAATGCTTGCCCAGTGTTCTCCCTGTGCATCTCAGTTGGGACTTCATTGCCCCTTTTGAGTGTTTTAATCATTGTAAAACTAATCATAGCACCAAGAATGTAGAAGAAATGCTACTGTTTAGGTAAGACAACTTAGAGTCTCTAAACTGAGACCTTGGTACATCTGACACCTATAGTATATTTGCTTTTTCTCACAAAATGAAACCAATTTTTGCCTAAAGCTAGCTGGGATAATAGGATCATCATGATTTGCAGTTTCTAGAACTAAAATTAGATTGAAATCTCAGCTGACCTAGAACATTTCACTTCAGGCATTCAGCAGCCTTCAGAAAGAATTATACCTTATTTTGAGCTAGTTTCATTGTTAGTTTACTGTGTGTTTCTTACTCAATAAACAAGTAAAATTTTTGTCCTGCCCTGCCCTATCCAGGTCTTAAAGATGAACAGTTGGATCCACTGAGTTAGTATGTTTCCTTGGGAAAAAAATTAAACATAAGTTTAATCCTTACTTTGTACGTAGCTATTTTTTATAAAAAGCAACTTAAAAATCTTATAAAAATCTTATAGCATTACGACACAGAGGTTATATGAATTGTTACATTAAAATGGACTTTGCTTAAAACACATTACATGTCATTGACTACTTTCAGAGGTGAATGTCCAGGTGGTATAATTTGACTCCAAGCAAAATATTTAGTTGCTTGCAACTAAAATGTGTCATTCCACAGAATACAAACAACAAAATTCTTTTTGATCTTTGACTTCTTGAAAACATATATTTTGGATATAGAACTTAGTGCCCCAGCAAATTTTACACAAAACAGGGTTTTAATGGGTTTGAAGGTGACATGAAATGAGTAAAGGGAGCCAATTCCCCTAACCTTTACCCCAACCATTTCTGGGTCATCCATCCATTAAGAAATTATTGAAGTATGGAGTTTGAAAGTCGGTCTGGATTACTTATTCCTGATTCCAATCTCTAGTTGTGGGGAGAGTGAGAAAGAAACATCAATTGACTGCCTCCTCACGCGCCTAACAGGGATTAAACGTGCAATCTAGGTTATGTGCCCTGCCTGGGAATCAAACCCAAGACCCTTCTGTGCATGGGATGATGTTCCAACCAACTGAACCATGCCGGCCAGGGCTGGAAGGTGCTTTTCAAATACATCCTGTCTATTTGTTTGCACGGAGTTATATTTTCAGAGTTTTTCACATTAGAGAATTCAGTTTCTTAAATGAACTTTCATCAAGTAAAGCTTTATATAACAGTAATATGTATTCCTATAAAAATCCCCCAAATGGTGTCATTCACTAGTATATTTTGTGATTTTTATTTTTGAAAAATCTGTATCTAATGTTTCTTCATAGAAAGCTATAATGACTTGTTTTAGCAATTCACTTAAAATGTACAAAGACTTTTAAAAGTCTGAAATCAGCTAAGAAAGGTTTATTATATGTAATAGGCTTCTATCCTAATTACTTTGCTACAGAAAAGATCTTTTGAAATGTTTCATTCCAAAGCCCATCAAAAGAATGATATAAGAAACAAGGTGTTTCTCCTTATGCCTGTTGTGCTCCATACTAGTTTTCAGTGCTCAGATTGTCACATGATTATAAGTATTGTTTTCATACATGTTAAAGAGAAAAAGAAAAGATTCACTTGATACACTTCCAAGTACTTTTCAAGACATTTTAAAAGTAAAGGAAAAGGAAATATTTATAAGATATTGCCAGTCCAGTTGAGTTGCTCATTTCTCTAGTTAAGGGCAGAGATGGGAGAATTTCAGAAGGTAGTAAATCAAAGGTTGATCCTCATGTAAGACTAATGTTCTTATCACCTTAACCTATCAGTCAGTTCACTACTCCAGCCATCACTAGTTTTGTCATAAGTACCTGGATGTCAAATTGTTGGCATTCAAAAGATTAGAAATGGTTTTCCATCACATTATCCTACCATATCTATGGTCTTCCTTGAATTACCTTCCAGTATTTACTGGGCTTCACCTACCATTTATGTCTAGCTTAACTTTTTCTGACTTCACCAATTGCTGCTAGGAACGTGGCTGGTCACTTAGCAACGTAACCCAAATCACAGGGGAAGACCTTGAAATATCTGGAGCGAGTGGTGTGCTTTGAATACACTCAGTTCAAGGAAGTACCAGGGAGCTGCATCTGCTTGCTGAAATTTTTGTCAGCCTTTTTCATTGTGGAACAATAAACCTGGAGAGAAGAGAACTAACGCAAATGAACAGGAAATGAAGATGAGTGTGCAAGAGTCGATTTGTGATTATGTGAAGCCCACATCTTCAAAGCTTGCTGGACAATGTCAAACTTTGCAACCTGTCAGATTGTCTGGATGATACAGCGGTTCAGAAGACCAGAAGAGTACAGTGTCACTGTGACTCAGTGGCATATAATGCAGACCATCTACCCTTTGGGGAAGGAATCAATTGGAACAGGTATTTTAAAATTCTGCAAACTCAGAAATCTGTAGCAGAATGAATTCTGTGACAGGGAAGACAAGAAATCAGATCATCAGTCTGTTTTTTTAATGCAGTTTAGAGATGATGTATACCTGGTATACTTAAGTTGTCATTTATCTTATTTGCAGTGATAAAAAATAAAATCTTTTTTCTTTATCTTTCTAATATCATGCTTTTTTTGGAGAAGGGAGAGTTATTATAGGTTTTTTGTTTTTCTTTAACTTTTATACTGCCAATCTGCTTCAAATTCTGTCAGCTTTATTTTGTGTGACCAAAAAAGAAAACCATACAAGCACGTTACAGGAAAAGTTAATATAAATGACATTGTATAGTGATGAATATGAATATTATATTTAAACATTTTTTAAAGTTAATATCATACTGTGAAAAGATTTTAAAAACCCAACATAAACTTTTAAGCCTTACTATAATTTCATAAAAATCCCTTTGAACTAGTCTGGGCCTATAAAAATTCAGGGACATCTGAATTTAATTCACAAATAGGAGCAGATATATACTTTTCATATTGAGGGATAGAATCTCCTGGTTAGTTATATAAAAATAAATATTTTTTTCTTTTGCAGATTTGAAAAGAAACTTAAATATAGCTATTAACTCTTGAATCTGCCACATTAACCCTCCAAACCTGTTTTAACTTTTCTTTCCCCTCTTGTTCTAGGAACAAAGGCATCCATTTTTTATTTTAACTGTTGTTGCAGTGAAAATGGGCTTGGACTTTGAGAAGCCTGGAGACACTACCTAAACCACAAGACCAAAATCAAGCACACTGGGAGAAAGAATGCTTAGTACTTGAAGATGGAATGCCGGATACCTCCTGGATGCTCCTATTGAGATTTTTTTTCCTTTTTTTTTTCTGAACAAACTTTAGTAACTTCTTAGGACAATTCACTGGAGAAACATTGATCCCTGGACGGAATGTCCTGCCTACTACCGGCTAACCTGAAGAGTTAAATCTGGATTTGACCGCTGTTTGTACCAGAAATATTGTTAGGCTAGCCTTTAACCAATCCGTAACAATTGTAATCAGTAATTGGCTCAGCAGTTCTTCAAATCAGATTAAAAGACGAACAGATAAAATTCTTACCTAGATACAATTTTTATCCCTGTTAAAGACAAGTTTTTTCACATTTTGCTTCCAATGTAACATATTTCCTTTATAGTTTGTTAGTGACTGTGGTTTCCATTTAAAACTGTTTGGATATTCAACATAGTAATTATTCCATATAATTATGTAAGCAGGCTATGATAAAAGAAAACCCAACAATTTTCATAGTTGTGAGAACTTTTTATGGCATTTAACAATAATTGCAGTAATTTAAATCAAATGCTCATCACACAAAAGGTCATTTTATTTTGCTAGCCCATACATAGTTTTAATTTGCTTTAAAATACTCTTATTTTAAAATTGGGATTAGATTACAGAATATGGTCAGATTTTTAAATCAGGTTTGATTTGATAGCTTTTTTTTTTAATGGCTTACTTTGCTAATGCTATCAATAATATATATCAGATAATGACATTCCTGTGGTAAAGTACATTTTCAGAAAATTTCTTTTATTTTTGGCATTTGGTTTATGAACATAGTACTTGGTGTAGGCAATAAAGATATGTTCTGTTCCTAGCCTTGTGCTAAGGCACTATGGAAAGACAAGGAAGTGTAGCACTGACATATTGTCCTCGGGGCTTAGCACAATATATTTATTAAATAAATGAAGATGACTTTCTGACTTCAGATAAAAAAACTCCTAGTTAGCAAGTGAGAGAATATTTCAAAAAAGCAGTTTTGTGATTGACAGAAACATGGTTTGTGCTAAGGAAGTGAGAGATCAAACAGAGCTGGCTCTCAGGGTAACACGCCTTTATGTGGAAGCCCAGCAAGCATGTCAAACATGCGGCCACTGGCCTAGCGTCTAATTGTGGCTGAGGGGGTGTTTGCAGGGTGGGAAGGCATGAGAAGTAAAGCCAAAAGAGCAACTGGTCTACTTTTTCAAATCAGACAAAACCTAGCCTTTTTAATGCCACTGGTGGAGATAAAAAAAAAATTTTTTTTAGAGTCTGAGGTTTCTTTAAAAAAAAAAAAAAACCATAATCAGTTTTGTGTTCAGTGGAATAACTCAAATAATTATGCCTTGAATATAATTTATTGAAACTAATTATTCCTTATTTGTATCAAAAATAATGTGCAGGAAATCCTACTCATACATAGTATGATTAAAACTATACTTTTCATTTGTTAGAGTAATCTCTTTTTCATCTATTTGACAGTAATTATAAAATGTTCTAGGCACTAGAAACAAAATTTAAAAAACAGGCTTATAAGAATAACCATTATTTCTCTAGCTTGAGGATTGTATGCTGATTGGGAGGCTTTAAGACACTGCACACTCTTCCTACCTAGAAGTATCAAGAACAAAAATGTTCATTTTTCTGTTTTGTTTTTTTAAAAAGCTCATGATTTTCAAATAGATAAGAATCAACAGTCACAATTCTAAAGTAATCATTGGCTCAGATCTTCCTAATTTCCTTAATTTGGGTGAGGCTTAAGAATTTTTTTTAACTTGGAATTTTAACCTTTTATTCCTGTTTTTGTTTTTTATTTTTTTGAACAGGTTTCTAAGCATGAATCAAGGAACAGAAGAAGCAGTGCAGATGATCGGAGCAGCATTTGTTTCTCCCAAAATCTAGAAATTTTAGTTCATATGTACACTAGCCAGTGGTTGTGGACAACCATTTACTTGGTGTAAAGAACTTAATTTCAGTATAAACTGGCTCTGGGCAGCATTGGTGATGCTGTGTCCAGAGTTGTAGCCGCTGTAATTGTGAATATTAACTGAGATAGTGAAACATGGTGTCCAGTTTTCTATTGCATTTTTTCAAGTGGAAAAGTTAACTACATGGTTGACACCACAAATTGGTGGAGAAATTGTGCATATGCCAATTTTTTGTTAAAATCTTTTTCTTTGAACTATACTGCTTTGAGATCTCATTTCAGAAGAACGGCATGAACAGTCTTCAGCCACAGTTGTGATGGTTGTAAATGCTCACAATTGTGCATTCTTAGGGTTTATCCACCCCTGGGGTTTGCAAGTTGTTCACTTAAAACATTCTTAAAATGGTTGGCTTCTTGTTTGCAAGCCAGCTGATATGGTAGCAACCAAAGATTCCAGTGTTTGAGCATATGAAAGACTGCCTGCTTACCTGTGCTAGAAATAACAGCATCTAAAGTGAAGACTTAAGAAAAACTTAGTGACTACTAGATTATCCTTAGGACTCTGCATTAACTCTATAATGTTCTTGGTATTAAAAAGAAAAAGCATATTTGTCACAGAAATTTAGTTAACATCTTTAAACTGAATATGTATGTATGTTGCTTAGATAAATGTAATCACTGTAAACATCTATATGATCTGGGATTTTGTTTTATTTTGAAATGGGAGCTTTTTTGTTTACAAGTTCATTAAAAACTAAAAACTGTTTCTGTAAGGAAATGAGGGGTTTTTTTTAAATAACAAAAATGCCTTGCTGAGTCACTATGAAATCAAAATCTCCCCAATTTTTTAATAGACTACTTCAAGCCACTTGTTACATAAAACTCCTTTGCAAATCATTTTAGGTTTAGTGTTAAAATTATTACTCAAACTTCTTTGGTCTGGAGGAGAAAGGCATTGTTCTTTTTTTTTTTCTTTTTTTTTTTCTGAATGACTTGCAGGCACAAATACCTAGTGCTACCACTGCTAGGACTTGGTTATTGTAACTCCAACGCTTCAGACAAACAGCGGGACTGATTCTGAATAAATGAAAGCGTTAAAGGGTTTAACTGCAGACTGAAGTTTTTCTTTAATTTTTTGTTAATTGGCTCTGAGCAGATTGATTCTTAACCTTGGAGAACATCACATGTGATCACTGACCCTCCCTAATCCACTCATTTTCTGTAGTTTTTCTATACTTCCCTCAATCTTACATGCCGCTCTTCTTTTTCTGACCCAAGAGAAAGAAAGATTTGTTAACAGTTTTTTTAACTGTAATTTATTCATTTAGAGCATGTCAGAATAAATTTAAAAGTACTTTCGTCTGAAAATGCTGCCAGGAGCCTATTGTGTGAAAAAAACGTAGGTGTTTTGTAAAATAATCTTGAAGTTGTAAATTGACACTAGTTTGGTCAGATTGTGTCAAGCTTAATTTTTCTTCTTTATTTGAAAACTACTTTAGCAATAATTACGTGATTACTACATTCTGCTATTAAAGACTATATTAGCACCATCACACTGCAGAAATCATGAGTATGAACTTGTGGGGTAGGCAGCTTTGCTTCTTTTTCTATCCACCCATGTCAGTTAAGGTGTTTGTTTCTTGACTAATAAACCCTTTGAAACTTTTAGCCAGAAATCAGTCTCATAAAGCTATTTTTGAGTATAGCTTGTGTAAAATAAAAATGTTTAGCTTTGGTAATAACTTTTCCAAGCTGAACTCCCTCTAGCAAGATATTTTTCAGTGCTTTTATTTACTATGCACTTAGACTATGCACTTTTTCTGAAATATTTTTGTAACACTTTTTTGTATTTTTGCCATTTGAAAAGGTTGTGGTGTAGTTGGTCTGTAATTAAGTTGCAGATTTATAACTGCTGTTAGCTTTGTAAATCAAAATGTAGGTGTTTTTGTCCTGGTATATCGTCATTCCATCTGCGGCTGGAGCTGGAATCCCATTGATCTTCTAGCTACCACTCATTTTCTTCACAGTTCACAAAAGAAGAATGTGAAACTCAGTGAATGCTGTTTACTAATCCTGTTGGGAGATGAATCTCATTTCACCAAAATTAAATTATGTTTTTCCACTAAAATGATGATACAAGTTGAAGACACATCACTCTGAAATTGGAAGACCTCACCACTTAAGGCTCCACAATGGCTCACTCAGCTGAACTCTAGGTTACTACTATTTACTTTGTTCACCCATTGAGGGGGGAGGGGTACAGGTTTTTTTTAATGTTGGGAGATGGCCATTCTAACTACTGTTGAATGTCTCTGTTTTGGGAAGGTATAACAAGAAAATAAAAAAATATATATGAAGGGAGAGACTGGTTATCTCCTCCCTATATGGTTGTGCTCATCCTCCTAAGGCCTGCAAGTAGCATCTTGGGGGGTTGCTTTTATTTATCAACAAATATTAAGAGAGATTTTCATCTCTACCAGACCTTGCAGTACTGTTTAATGTTTTAAGCAGAGTATACTAGAACAATTACAAACTTGATTTCATTATAATGAAAGAGAACAAACAAGGATTTTAGAACCCAAGCCAATGAGCTAGTTTGCCCAGATGTTTGCTAACCAGCTATCAAGAATAAGTTCTTAACAACTTGTCTAGAGTGAACCATGAGAATTTCAAGAAGGAGTGGCCTGGATGCTTCATTTCAGCAGTCTGCAGTGTATCTCAGATGTGCTCTCCCCTTTAAGTAGACTCGTGAGACCACTTTTCTTTAATCACATTTCTATTGCTCACAACATTTTGAGGATTAACTCCTAAAACAAGTTTTTCCACTTCTCAGAATATATTTAATAATGAGAAACTTTTTAGTCTACTTTTTATATGGAAAGGCTAGAGATGGTGAATTCAGGTATAAGTTTAATCATGCTATGCATTCTATATTTAATCACTAGTATATAATTGAAGTAAAATTATTGTTTTCTGAAATGATACTGTATATGCAAAAATGTAATGAAAATATCGAGCAGTATCAGAGCTATTAGAGTAACTGTAAGACATATTTCAAGTTGTTGATCAAATGCCTTTTATTTTGATTGACACTGGGTCCACAGTGAGTAGAATTCTGTGACACTACGGATTCAGCAAGTTTAAGAGATCTGAGAATTCCCACTTAATTTTTTTGGTTTGGTTTCTGCTCCTTTCCAGCCCGGCGGGGTGAATGGGTTCGCTCTACCTTTTACCTTTGTCTAACCAGATCCCTTAAAGAGGTTTTTTGAGGTCCTCCTGTTATTTCTAATGTACAGTCAAAATAAGAAATGTGTGTAATATTGGTTGCTTTAAGTATTGGGAGCAGTGATGAGTTAATTGGTGCCCGTACTACCCCAAGACCTGAGTCAGAGCACCTGACACATTGGGTGATTGGAAGAATAAAATGGATGTAGAGAAAGTCTTATTAGACCAGTAGGTCCACATTCTTCATAGTGAGGTGGCCACCCAGAGTATATGTTACCGTTATTTAGGATTTTCTGTTTTATTTAGTCGTTTATCACTCCCAAGCATGTACTTTTTCATAGGTAAATATATGCAGGAGAGTTTGAAGAAATGTGAGCTGCCCTTTGGCATCACAGTGTACCTTTGGGCTGTCTGGAGCTGTGCCAGCTATAGGGAACTCAGCAGTGATCTAAACAATCCCATCCTAACAGTTTACGGTGTAGAAAGAGCAATTTTAAACCACAGAATAAACATTGCAAAGGAGGAAGTGTTAGGGTTCTATTGGAGCACCTAGCAAGGACAGCCAACTCAGGAGGTTCTAAATCTAGACAGGGGAGAGCAGCAGATGAGAAAATCTGAACTGAGGATAGGACTGAGAATGACAGGAAGAAAATAAAATAACTGCAGGGCCATTAAAGGGATGAACAAAATTAGAAGTGCCCTTTGAAAGGAAATTTAGGCAAAAACAGGATTAGCTCTTCCATTGGTAGTGAAAAGAGAATGGTGGAATCTGCAGCTTATGCCTTATTCTGTTAAAACCATATAAAAAAAGATGCAAACATCGTCTTTGCTGAAGGTCACAAGAATCATAGTTGGGCTTAAAAGGGGTTTGTATCTCAGTTCTCCAACTTCAGTTATCTCATCTGGGGGAAGTTTTAAAGGATCATTCCCTGTTGAGCAGCTGCATGGAACTACTTCCAGTTACTCCCAAAAACTGCCCATAGTAAAATGTAAAAGTTCCTTTTGATACCATTTTAAATATTAATATAAATTCTTTTAACTTTATCCTCAGTTAAGATAAAAGCTTTTGTCTCTAAAGAAAGAATAAATTGCCCCATTAATCTACTAAATAATGAATGCAATCGTGGGTCAAACTTTCACAAAACAAATAAGCTTAATACTAGGCCATCTCGGTGATCTGAGTCATTACCCTTAAAAATAACTTGTGGTTCATAATTCTTCAGTTGACAAGCTGCTTTTAAGCTTTCGGTAACTTAATTTTGATATTAAAATGCAAGAATAGTACAGTGGTTCTCCCTTAGGCTGTTTAACATTTTGTCTCATTTGTTCTGTAATTTTTAACCATTTAAAAATAGGTTACAATCTTGTCTTTTTAATCGCCTAATATTTTTATTGTGGTTAGTACAATTGCTAAAATCAGGACATTTTGATATTGACAGACAGGTTTGTAGTCCAGTCTGTTTAGTTTCAAACTCTGTCTAGGATCCAAAGTAAGGATCATGGATTGTGTTCAGTTGTTGAGTGGATCTGTGTAGTGACCTTAATTTGTCTTTCATGACTTTGCAATTGTGTATGTAATGTTTTATTTCCCAGCTGTGTCCACTGAGGACCTAAAACCTGTAGTAACTACAGCAGCAATGAGTATACCTAATATCCAGATCTCAGTTTCTAAATACAGATAGGAATCATGCTTCTTGGAGAAATGCCTGACTTTAATCCTGAGACAGAGAAAGTACAAGATGAACATGTAACATTCTGTTGTTCCCAGGAAGAAAGGATGGGTACAAATCCAAAGGGCATGGGAACCACTTGAAGGGTTCTTATTAGCCAAATCTACATCAGATACGTTATTCAAATAATGGTAGTAACATAACTCAGTGAATGAGAACCCAGAATTCTCATCTATATACATAAAAGTCAGCAACCGGAATGGCGGAGCAACCAGAATGACTGGTGGTGATGACGTGCACTGCAGCAGCCAACCATCCTGATCCGACCCCAATCTGGGCAGGCCAGCTGGAGCCCACCCAGGCACAAATTTGTGCACCGGGCCTCTAGTATTGATACAAAAAATGGGGAGAAGGGAAAGCTCTTAGAATGTCAGCTAATAAAGGTAATAATGCATCAGATAACCATTAAAAGCAAGTATAACTTCGATGAGCAGAACGTATACATTGTCTTAAAAATACCTATACATCACATTACTTGTTGAGGGGTTTCTTTAACAATTTTTTATTTTACTGATTTTTAGAGAGGAAAGGAGAAACACCAATTTGTCCCACTTATTCATGCATTCATTGGTTGATTCTTGTGAACCTGGAACTGGTACATCAGGATGGCACCAACTGAACGTACCTGACCAAGGCCATTGAGGGACTTCCTTAAAAATACTTGGCCTGAACTCAAGACATTAACATTTTTTTATCCTCATTTTCAGTGGGGAAGTATGATCATCCCCATTTTAAATATTGCTGTGCTTTTATAGAATATCTTGCAAGAAAGTTAACTGTTATTCCCATTAGATAACCAAGAAAAGCGTGGGATTACTTAAACTGAAATGGGTTGGTAAATTTTTCATAGCCAGGATTGAACTTTCATTTCCTGAAGTGTTCATACAGTTAAAACCATGATGTCCCCTTTTTATTCTTTATCACCATTTACAATACAAAGTGATATATATCACTCAGTGCTATCTGCTAGGTATTTTTCTGAGTTTTTTACGTGCATTAATTTACCTAATCCTCGGCTTCCACAGGTAAGTCTGGACGCACTTTACATTCAGGTATACTGAAGCACAGTATTGGAGGGGGTGCTGAAGCTCTCTGGTTTCTTAAATGAGAACTTTTGCCTTTAAAAGACCTTGTCTGTGTATCTTAAATATCAAATAGGATGATGTGATGGGCGGGTTTTTTAAATAAGTCATCCACTCCAATGATTGTCAGGGTCCACATTTAGGACTAAATGCCAGATCTTGTTTTCTTGGGCCTTTTGGAGATCAGTTGCTGAAAGTAAAGCCCAAAAAGATGTATAGGTGTGTTAAGATTCCCACAACCAGGGCCAAATAGTACTTTCACATTTTTTTAAAAAACATTTTTAGTGACACCATTAAGCCAGAGCAATTATATTGCATTTGTCAGCCAAACTTTACCTACTTGTCACAAAGTATCTCAGCTGTGTATTGATAGCAAAAAAAAAAAAGCCAGTTTTGCTACTACACAGTCTTAATAAAAATTGAAATTAGTTTTTTTAATCAGTTAACCATTTGATGAAAAATTTTAATATGAGGTGAATTTAAGATACATTATGATATTCAGGAGTAGGATGCATTAATAAAATTGTATCAAGTTTTTCTTGCAATTGTGAATATTTTCATGTTTGGAGCATTTCTATGTAACTAGAATTATATAGGCTATTCTAATACACTGGAAGGGGCTTCTGTCCCACCAAGTACTAAGTACTTTACTGTCCTGATAATGTCATTTATGGAGTAGAATGGGTTAAGAAAAATGTAGCCTTTCTTAACATTACCATATTAAGTCAGCAATGTTACTGATTCAAAGAAGTAAAATAGTTTGAATAACCATTGGAAACAATTCCTGGGATGTCAGGCGGCCGTCCCTTGGTTCTCTGCCAGTGGACAGTGGCACAAGTCATAGTGGTGATAAAGTGCTACGCTAGACATTTAGGATTGGAAGGAAGGGGGAGATGAATATTTTTAGAAACTGCTTTCAACAGTTGCTAAGTAAATATTTTTTAATTGCAAAACTGGTTTGCACTGTGCTAGCATGCAGCTCTGTCAAGAGTGGTGTTTTAGTATAGATGTAGAGAAAAACAAATTAGTCTCTGGATTGTGTGTGCCCATCCCCCAAAAAATCTGAAAATGAATACTTTTGAACAATTTTTAACATCCTTTATACCCCACTGCCCCTGTCAAATAGTGAAGGACTGCTTCTTTATCTTAAATTTTGTGACAGCAAGCATTTGTTAGCCTATATACAAAAGTGCAAGTTCTGCACAAACAGTGATAGGGATTAATTTTACTCACAAAGAGATGAGTGATTAAGGAGCATTTACTGAGTCTCAGGGGCCAGAAACTGCTACTCCCTGGGGTATATGCAATATGGGATGTTTACCAAAATGAATGCAATACTTGTGGAGCAGATGGAGACCAGAAAAGATAACCTCAGAATTGCATCTTGAAGGATGAGTATGATTTGACGTACCCTAGAAGTCTCACCTTGAAGGAACTAATCTTGGAAGAATGGTATAGCAAAACACACCCATGTGAATAATGTAATAGAGCGAAGATGAGTGATAAGGTGGTGAGTGCTAGAGGTTCACATCTATCAGATAATGAGATTGTCCTGGGGAGTATGAAAGTCAAGTGTGGAGTAAGGAAAGGTCTCAGCCAGCCATGTCCATTCAAAGACTATGTTATTGGTCTACAAGGAGATCTGAATGAAAATGAGAAATGGTGGGGACAGAGGAGGTGGATAAAGTGAAAACAGCCTCAAATTCGTGGTGATGAGAACTTGGGTTCAATCACATTGAAGCAAGTCTGCTGGATGCTACAGCTGATAATCTCCTATGGTCTAAATATGTTCTAATGTTTTAAATGCCACTTGTCCATCTTTGGTTTCTATCTTTAGTGGGAAACGTGCTATATTTATAACTGGGCATCAGGAAGGGAAATTCCAGGCATTAATTTTACTCAAGTGTGCATTGTCAGGAGCCTTGGTAAGATTTTGCAGCTTTCAAAGTCTAGAGATACCCATGCCTTTTGTCTCCAGATACTATATGCAGAGTGGGAACAAACTAAGATGGATAAACAAGAAAACAGCAATGCATGGAAAGTAAACGAAGATCATAGCATTTTGAAGCTCTTGATCTGCCTATCAGATAACCTCGTCAAGGTCACAGCTGGTTAGTGGCAGGGCTAGGACAGAACCCAGCTGGTGCCTTTTTGTCACTGAACTACTCTAAGCCCAGAGCAGTTAGCAGCAGCTGGGGACTTGTTAGAAATGCAAATTCTCATGCCCTGCTCCAGACCTGCAGCGTCAGCACTAAAGTGAGAAACACTGGCCAAAATGAACTGGCAAGAGACCCAAGTGTAAAGACCTATTATTTCAGTTTCCTCGTCTATAAAAGGGATAATCACTATGTTGTCCCCATGCTGCTGGTTGCGTCTGGAGTGTCAGGAAAACCATCTACGTCGAAAGGTTTGCCCCAGACCGGGGGAGGCTGAAGCATCCCTGCCCCGTTCCACACCTGGTGACGTTAACTCGAAGTAGCTGTGGTGGGAAGTGGGGAAACCCTTTATAACCAGAGCTGCCCACCCACTCCCACCCCCAGCACTCCGCTGGCTTGATGTAACGCTCAGAACTTGAGTTAAAACTCCTTTTTAAGTGAGTGTTAGAATCCCTGTAAATTGCAGACTTAATTTAGGAGAAAAGTGGCTTACACAACCTAACGGCTTCGTTTTCTATCAACTCTAAATCCTGTGAAGCTTCACACTTTTTAATAACAGGTCTGGGGTCAGAAATGCCCCGGTGAGAGAGAGGTAGTAGAGAATTGTCACTACAAGGGCGATAGTTGGAACTAGGAGTGAGTTTTTCCAGGTTCAGTTTTGATCTGGATGTGAAGAAGGTTGAGCACAGAACTCTGGGGCATACGAGGATAAAGAAGGATGAACTACTGAAGGAGGATGGGAGCAGTTACAAAGAGGGCCTCCAGAAAGCCAGCAGGTGGTGAATGAAGGAAGAAGCTGTATTAGTCAAGGTACTTTGTGCTAATTGCTGGCATGGACAAATTCTAGAATAGCGACTTTATAAAAAAATGCATTTTTCCTTAGATCTGGAGGCGCACCAGCAGTGAACTGCCTCAGCAGGAGTGATGTGTATCCCTCTTTTTTTTTTCCCCCAAATGACCATTGGCCAGACCTAAAATATATCTGCCAAGAACCCTCATCAATACAGGGAAGGATAATTTAGGAAGTTCTAATTTTGGCCACGGTGCTGTTGTAGAGAAGGTTGGATGTGTCAGGGACCTGCTGTTGGAACTGGCAGGTGTGCAGGCTCGATCTTCCAGGAAGGCAGAGCCTGCAGTTTAACCCTGATGGCTCTCTGGCAGGGCTCCTCGCCTCTCGGCAGGGCTTGTCACACAGGAAAGCAAGCCATGCATTCCCGTTGCTAGGAAATGTGTAAACACAGCAAGAAATAACCTGCGTGTTTGCTGAGGGTTTAGCCTTGCAGCTTTCCCTTAAATGACCAACAGCTGCTTGACATTGGGGGGAGGTGGCGGCGGCTCTGGTTCTATTTCAGCGTAAGAATTCGGAAGGAAGGACTGTCTCCCCTGCTGGGAGAGGAGTCTTTTAGGGCAGAAGCCACGGCTTCTTTTTTCCCTTGTGTTCACAGAGCCTCGTACAAAAAGGTGACCCGGGAAGCTGCTGTTGAATATTAATGCAGACTAGAGTAGTATTAGCTTTCCTTCCACACCAGTAAGCTGTGGGGTCATGGGATTTGCGGTCAGTTAAAATCCTGCATTATTTCTTTTCAAGGTCTGTTGCCAGGCCACATCTATCTTGGACCTAGGCAAAAAAAAAAATTTTTTTTTAATTCTTACATGCTGTTTTTAGATTCAAATCTTTTAAATGGCTTCAACGTTAATCAGCACCACCCCCAAAGTAGACCTAACCTCTCCACATTCCGCTTCCTGAATACAGAATTGTGATCTTCTCCCTGCTGTAAAAGGGATTTTGTCAATGCCTGATCCTGGGCATGTGTGTGTATGTGTTGTGTTTAAGAAAGTTTTCAAAGGGTCAGTGTGTTGCAGGCCTAATCTGACAACTTCCATTCTCTTCCTCCAAACTGAGCTGACTATGCTCGCGTTGCTGCGGTGGTCTGGAACCCACGCCGCAATTATCTCCTGTGTATACTGCAGGCGCCAGAAGTCACTTAGAGCGCTTTGATCGACAATCAGTGAGCAGCTCCATTAGAGCTGTGTTCCGTGTTGTGCCGTGACCTCTCTTCTCTAAAGTTGCTTCCCTGAAGGAGCTGCTTAGAACAAGGTGGGGCAGTTTTACAACGTGCCCCCTGGCTGGAGGCCCCGCAGAGGAGAAGCTTCTAGGGCCCGGCTGCCCTCGGCCCTCAGGGGCCTAAGCCCTCCTGGGGTCTCTGGGACACTTCCGGTTCTGTCCTTACCCCTTTTCCTTTCCAGGTGTAAATCTCTGAATCTGGTGCCAGAAACTCCCTGGAGCTGGAAACCAGGAGTGTTTTCTGCCTCCCACTCTAACCACCTCTCTCTGCGTTGATTCTCTCTGCGAGGCAGACTCACCCAGTGTAATTAGCAAATCAAAGCAGCCACTGCAATGACGGTGTGGCTCTCAAACAGCACCCACAAAGAGATGGCCTGAGAGCTCACCTGCCACATTCACCCCCTGAAAGCTTTCGGTGTCAGCGTTTTGAGCCATTTCCAACCAGCCCTGACACAGCATGGGAACTAGCTGGCTCTCCCCCATTCACTGGACCACTGGAGAGAATTGTGGCGCTGGGCCCAACTCACCCCGTTAGCATTTTTTTTCCTTCGGGGCATTAACTTGGCTTTTGCGTCTAAACCTACTTGGATTCCTGCCTCTTTCTGACCACATTCATCATCTCGGGTTTCACCGGGCCTCGCTCTCCTTGGCCGGCTCCCATTTCTAATAAAGATGAAGTCATAAACTTCAAAGCTGTGTGGGTACATCAGTAACTTCCTCTTGCATTAACCTTTGATCTGAAACCAAAGCAGAATCCTCGGAGCTTCTGGAAGGCAGCTTGATGGAGGCCTTGGAAATACTAGTGGAGACGGAAGATGCGGTTTGCTAGGCTTCACTCTGTTCCCGGCGGTCACGCAGGCTAGCTGCCTCTCCACCAGAGACGCAGTTGTTGCATCTGAACAATTAGATGCCCAATTTTGCTCTCTGTTATCCTCCTACCTGGGGTCAAGGGGAAGGAGAAAGCTTCGCTATGTTCAGAACATGTCAAACACACAGGGAGCTGTTGACTAATGTGAGCTGCCAGTGAAAGGAAATGAACTCCCCTCCATCTTGTCCTGTAGGGCTGGGCCCTCTGCATAAACTCCCTCCCTTTTCTGGGAGGGGCCACAGGTGTGCCAGCAATGTCCTAGCTTCCCAGACCACCACCCGAATGGACCAATGAAGCTCCAGGAACACAGCGAGGGTCCTAATAAGGCTAAACCACAGAAAAACCCTAATTCAAGTGACCAATCTCTGTAACCCTCATCACTTTCCTAAGCCCCCTAATTATCCTACCCCATAAAACTCATTGTTCCCACCCGGCTCGCTCTCTCGACTCACTGCTGCGCCAGAAAGAGGCTGGGAGCCAAACCCGGGTTTGAATAACGACTCTGCTTTTGCATCAGAAAAGGCTCCTTAGTGGTGGATTATTGGGGACCCCGAACTCTGGGCATAACACCAGTATTAATACCCAAGAGGAAGGAGCTGCTCAGAATTTGAGGCCTGGTTCACTAGGACATCTTTGTCAGGATCTTGGGGAACATGGTAGATTAGGTGGATTTTGATGGATTGAAATGTTACGTTTATCATCGTCCCATTTGGAATAGCAAGGGCTACACGGCTGAGGTCTGAGCTGGTAGGGAAAGTGGGCAGGCCAACTGCTTTGCCAGCCTGACCCACCCAGCCGGTTTCCCCAGCTCTCGGGGCGGGTGGGTGGTGCCCTGCTGTGGATGAGTCATGGGCCCTGCAAGCCCGGGCAGCAGTTAGCCTTCCTGCCTCATGGAGAAAAGGCTGGGGCCACCAGGAAAGCCAGTCCAGCCCGGGGTGGCTGCCCTGGGAAGAGCCTGCTCGCAGCCCTGAGGTGGGCAAGGGGCAACGCTCCCAGTGGCACCGGGGAAAGAGCACGTGCTAGACAACCATGGGCCACACCTGAGGCCGAGGAGGCCCAGGCCTCGCCTTGGACAACTCAGGTCTATTGGAGCAAAGAGACCCACCTGCAGACAGGAGCTGGGAGAACCTGTGTGTGGTCGAGATCTCAGCTCTGGAGTCTCTGGTGGGGGAGGGGGAGGTCTGGGCGTGGCTTCAGTCCCCTCCCTCCCTCCGCCTCCACTAGCTGTTTGAGTTTAAGCAAATCACTCAACTTCTCGGCTCTAAAGGAGAGGATGACACTTGCCCCATGAAATTTTTATGAGGATTCAGTAATGTTTTGTAAAACAGCTCAATATGAAGGACTTTGCAAACGTCTCGCCGGTGGAGTTGAGAGCTTTCCAGGCAGAGCCAAAGCAAGGGCTGAGGGGGAAAGGAATGTTCTCTGAGGGGTGAGGAGGCCAAGGAGAGTTCTGAAGAGCCGGGTGCAGGTGGGGAAGGGGAACGATGGGGCGGAGCCTCAACTGTGCGGATCATGAAGACCAGATGATAGAAACAGGCTTTTACATCCCAGACCACTGGGAGCCTGTCAGTGTGTCTGCCAGGGTGAGGGGTGACTTCAGGGTTCTGGAAGGCAGGGCTCTACTGTGTCTTCAAATATAAGGCTTGGCCTGCTTCCTTGGGGAATTGACATGGACCATGAGGACAAAGGAAAACATCAGCCTACCCCGGACACACCCACAGCAGGTGACAGCCTCCCCCTTCCTCCTTCAGGAGAGATGCCAGTGGGTGACTCCAGGCTCGGCTCTAGGACTCACCTGGACCAAGTTCCTTTAGGCCCAGAGGCCAGGGGTGCAGTGGGCTCTCTGGGTACGGTTGTAAAATGAAAGAAAAAAAAGATAATGGCCAGCCCTATATTTTGCAAGAGGGAGAAGGGCCCAGAGTGTGCTAAGGGGGTGCATCAAAGCCCAATCGTATTCAAACAGAAGTTTGTGGCAAAGAAAGTAGTTTATTAGTTAAGAAAGTGGTGCTAACCTTGGAGTCACAGAAGCCTGTCTGAAAGACCTGGTTCCCTGGTTTCCAAAGGATGAGTTACATAGGGAGAAGGACCATTAAACCATTAAGAGTTGGGGTCATGGGCTCTACTGAGTGGCTGGGGCTGTTGGAGGCGGTGAACTGGTGGGGTCAGACCAAACCTGGATTCAGCAACCTTGGTACTTGGGTTCTGGCTAGAAAAGAATTCAGAGCTAAGACTCAAAGTGTAAAAGAACATTTATTTGGTAAATCATAGCAGTAGAAAAACAATTCCTACAAGAAATGGACATGGGAAGCAAATTATCGTGCTAAAGGAGGGGCCCTTACAAAGCTTGGGAGTGAGGGAGCTACTGGGAGTGCCTGGGGCGGGGAGGGGAGAGGGGAGGGAGGAGGGAAAGGCTTCAGCAAGAGCGCGTGTTCCCTGCAGGGACAGCACACCTGGTCCTCCCCCAAGGCTTTTAAGGGCAGAGAGTTTAGGTGAGGTCCTGGGAGGAGAACTCAATAGAATATTCAGCAGTTTTCCAGGTGTGTCCTTTCAGGGTTGTGGTCTCCACTGATTGGTTGGCCAGCACCAGGGAAGGGGGTCTTGAGTCAATGCAGCTGGCCCTTGCGGCTGATTTTTGTTGCTTATCTGGGCCTGGAGCTGAAATTCACCTAAAGGCCTAGACGTTTTCTCTAGGAAATGCCAGAGTGTCCAAACCCCACAACCAGGGATATGCTAGGGGAGGGAGAGTCACCCTCGGGGTGAGGTCTCCCCTATAATTCATTGTCCACTGCTCGGCACTTTGGGCTTCCACCCTGGTGACCTCAGACATGAGCAGAGCTAGGATGATGGGCCAGTTAACAAACTGCCTACCCAGGGCCAGAGTAGTGAGTAGCAGGTCTCACGTCAGCCAGGGCAGTATTCTGTCTGGTTCCATGAGGGTGTGGTCCGTAGGACTGTTTCACTTTCATGGGCCTTGGGCTGAAACACAACTGAAGTCAAGAAGTTATCGTCAGCTTGACCACAGCTCTGTTTCTGTGGTCTGCCACAGCTCTGTTTCTGTGGTCAGCCACGGCTCTGTTTCTGTGGTCAGCAGACCCGAGGCTTTGTTCTTAAGATAGTTTGATGCTGACCTGACTCTGATGTCCTAGGGTTTAATGACTAAGGAAGGGAGCGGATGGACTGAAAGGAGAAAGGATCACGTTAAAGAGATGGAATCTCTGCTCAGTCACAGCTTGATGTCCACAAGCCAAAGGGCAAGGCGGGCAGGCGGTGGGAGAGCCGGGCCTGCAGACGAGGGGATCCTCCCTTCAATCCAGTCTTCCCTATGAAAGAACACCTCCCTGCCCTTGGAGAAAGGGCCTGGCTCTAAGTGGGATCCCTTCGTCCCGCCCCCATAGGGCTCTTTCCCACCTGGAGGCGGAGAGATGAGGTCAGCCTTTCCCAAAGCAGGGGGAGGGGGCCCTGCCTGAGGTGATGTCAGTCTCCGTCTCACCTCTGCTGCTCTAGCTCCAGCCTGGAGCCTCGTCGAGCAGCCTCTGCCTCCTTGGAAAGCCTCCAGGGGAGTCACAAGGAAGCAGTCCATATCTGCCTTTTGTGTTTTCCCAAGGCCTTCGCACACCCTGTCCCGAGAGGCTCAGGGCTGCTCCGCCCCCTCTTCTAGCCTGTCCTGTTGGCCTCCACAGGGGACAGCAAGGCCCCTTCCTCTTCTCTCAGTGCCTAGAGGTCAAGGTCCCCCTGGACAAGGACAGGTGGGAGAGCGGGGATGCAATGCAGTGAGGGAGCCCAGAACTGGCCTTCCTAGAGTCTCTTTCCAGGGTGGCAGCCAGCAGCAGTCTCCCTTTACAAAATATTCAACCCGATCAACTCAGCTCTCCATTTACAAATATTCAGCCAGGTCAACTCAGCCCTCCATTCAAAACCCACCTCAGTCTGGTAGAGCCCAAGTCTGAACACCCTACACGCTCTCTCTCATTGGTCACTTCCCAAACCTCAATCTGTGGCTCTCCCTCAATCACCTCCAGCCACCCTGCCTCCTCACTGCTTCCTTCTGGCCAGAGACATGCCTCACCTGCCTCAGGGATTTGCATTTGCAGCTGACCTGGAGCACACCTCCAGGATCTCTGCTGAAATGTTACCTTCTCAGTGTCTTCTCTGACCACCCTATTGAAGATACAACCTGCCCTTCACTCCTCACCCCTTTCCCTGTTTTTCTTCAACAAGCATACTGTATACTTATTATTTTAAAGTAACAATAATCTCAATCTTGGCTAGGAGGATAGCAACACGAGATGTTTTTGTCAGATTATTTACTGCTGTATCCCCAGGATGCAGCGTGGTGCCTGGCACATACATAGCAAGCCCTCTATAAAAGCCTGTTGAACACTGAAAAGATAAATGAGGAAATGTGTAAATAAATTTTAAAAGTTTTTAAAATTAATTTTAGAGGGAAAACATCGATTTGTTGTTTCACTTACTTATGCATTCACTGGCCAATTCTTGTATGTGCCTATGGGAACCCTAAGCAGAGTACACCGGATGATCAAGGCCAATTTACCATTTGCATTCATGCAGGTGAGGATACAGCAGTGTATTAGGTGAAAGGCCCCTTTGCCCTACGCATGTGCAAAGGCAATGACTCATTAGTAGCAATATATGTGCTGCTCAAGTGCACCCTTATGTAACCTGTTTGTTACCGTAGCACGAGCATCACAAACTGGCACAAGGCCTCCTCTGGTTGAGTGTGTAGCACTAATTGGCACAAGGCCTCTTTTGGTTGAGCGTGTATATAAGTTGCTACTGACCAGCCAGCTGGGCTGGGCCGCTTTGTGGGGCTGCTTTGAACCACTTTGTCTGATGGCTCCTGTAGAAGCAATGGCTACTTGGTCTACAATAAAGTCTCTTCTGTATGTGCCTCCGACTTCTCATGTCTTCGTCTGATACCTGGCGTCTGAGGAGCTGTGCTCCCACAGTGTGTGACCTGGATCAAACCTCCAACCGTGGCATATGGGAACGACACTCTAACCAACTGAGCTGCCTGGCCAGGACCACACTTTTACTATTGAAAGGGGCTTAGTTTATCCCCTTGTTCCCAATCACCCCTCTTTATTGAATCTTCTCTGGTCTCTTTTTAAAAAATTTATTTAATCAAGGTACAAACTAGATGCAATAGAAGCTCAAATCTGGAGCATGCAGCTTGATGACCTTTCCCAGGGATGTTCACCTGGGTCAGAGCCTCCCAAGTCAAGACGTGAGCAATGTGTATCATGCAGGAGGCTTCCTCAGAGGCAACTACTCTCCTCATGTTGTCACCTCAGGATGGCTTTGTCCCCGTTAGAACGTCACTCAAATGGAATCACATGGGATGTGTCTTGTTTGCGTCTGTGTCCTTTGCCCAGCATTGTGTCTGCAAGGCTTCTCCACATGGTCCTGTGTTACAGGAATTGGTTCTTTTTTATATATATTCCTCTCCACATCTTCAGGCCTAACGGGGACACGGAGCCTCCGCACTCACTCAGCCCTCTGGATGTGTGAGCTGGAGGAATTCAGTTGCTTTGCTCCAGCCTTGGGGACCTCATCCCAGCCCAGCATCAAAGCCAAACCAGCATCGTGGAATCAGGCTTGAGTTCAAGTTGCTCATCTGCCACTTCTTGGCAAGGTGACCTTGGTCAAGCCACTAACCCTTCATTTCCTTCCTTCATCTGTAACATGCACATATAATTAGACGATGACTGTGTGGCATTGCTGTGAAGATTAAAGAACACGACCCGTGAGCCTGGTACTCAGGAACAGTAGATGCTTGCTAAGTGCTAGTTATTTTTATTATGGCTTAGACCACCAGACACTCCCCCATAGTTGTCTTTCTGGGGATCTCTGCCAATCCACAGTTATTTGCTGGCTGCCTCCCCTCAGCCCCACCTCAATTTTCCCAACTTTTAAAACATTTTTATAAATGGGCACAGAAAGCAACCGGAATCTGGAAGAAATACAAGGAAGTACTCATATATAGAGGACTCTTAGAAGCGCCATAAGGAAACCACTGTATCCTCCACGGAGAGGATTCATGATCACATCTTTCATTCAGGACTTTGAACTTGAGCTTCACAAAGTGCTGAGTAAAGAAGCAGCTTAAAAGCAGGAGGCAGGCACCAATTTGAGACTCAAGCTGTTCCTGCAGATGGAGAAGTCTGAGCCACTCACGCCCACTTACAATGGTCTGGTGCCTCCCAGCCAGAAAGCTGCTGTCCTACCCACGCAGCCACACACCAAGCTCAGGCCCACGGAGGAGGCCCGGGTACATTATGGGGATCCCAGTGTCACCTCATGACTCAGCCTGACCGCAGTGACGTGGCACCGCGGTGGCTGTGTCAAGGGGTGCCTTGGGAGCACTTACCCCACCTCCCACCAGCGATGACCATCACTTCCCCTATAAACCACTACAAAGGACTGATAACAACAGCAATGGCGTTTGATGTGGGTGAGTCATTGACAATTTCAGTGCCTTCAGAACCATTTCTGTCTCTGTGGATTCGTATGTGAGAGTTCAGAACTGTTAATGAGCGTGCTAACTCCCTGTCACCCTGAAGTTCATCCTGACAGTGAAATTCTGGAGCCACCACCGGCCACATTCCAGGGATGCAGTCACACTGTCCTTGTGGCGGTCACCTCGCTCCACAGAACGCGCTAGCAGCCACTGCAGCGAAACAACACTGATAACGAAGAGCAATTTTTGAGTGATTACTTCATGCATTAGCTCTTTGAATCCAGTCAACATGTCTGCCTGGCTGGGTAGCTCAGCTGGTTAGAGCATTGTCTAGATGCACCAAGATTGTGGATTGGATTTCCAGTCATGGCACATACAAGAAGCAGCCAATGAATGAATAAATAAGTGGAACAACAAATCGATGTTTCTCTCTCCCTTTTTCTCTCTCTCTCAAACCAATAAGATTTTTTAAAAATCCAACATTTCTGGAGGTGGCATTATGGGTTGAATTGTGTGTTCCCCCCAAAAATATTGCAGCCCGCCAACACCAGTTTGGCTCAGTGGATAGAGCGTCGGCCTGCGGACTGAAAGGTCCCAGGTTCGATTTCGGTCGGGGGCATGTACCTTGCTTGCGGGCACATCTCCAGTGTGGGGCGTGCAGGAAGCGGCAGATCGATGTCTCTCTCTCATCGATGTTTCTGACTTTCCATCCCTCTCCCTTCCTCTCTGTAAAAAAATCAATAAAAATATATATTTAAAAATATATATATATTGCAGCCCTACCCTTCATTACCGATGACCGGGATGGTCTTTGGAAATAGGGTCTTTACCAATGGTCAAGTTGAGAGAAGGTTATTAAAGTGGGCCCCAATCCAGTGACTGGTGGGTGTCCTTATAAAAAGGATATGCACACGGGGAGAGGGCCATGTGATGATGAAGACAGAAATTGGGTGATTCGTCTAAAAAAAACAAGGAACGCCAAAGGTTGTCAGCAAAGCCCCAGAAGCCATGGGAGAGGCCTAGAACACCTTGTCCCTCACAGCCCTCAGAAGGAACCCCCACCCCCTGCCACATCTTGATATTAGACTTCTGCCCTGTAGAACTAGGAGGCAATCAGTTTCCGTTGTTTAAGCCTCCCCACACCCCTGTTGGTGGTCCTTTGTTGTAATGGTCCTAGCAAGCTATTACAGGTGGGGACTATTTTTATCCACATGGTGCAGATGAAGAAACAGGCTTGACTCTGACTCTGCCAGGGCCTTAGAGAGACAGCTGGGATGATGGAGGAGCTGAGGTGGGCCAGGAGAGTTCTGGGGGGCTGTGTGCTCCTGCCCCTCCCCTGCTATGGGCTACACTCCCACAGCAGCAGGGAGATCAGGGCCGAGGCCCAGGCCCAGGCCCAGACCCAGGCCCAGACCTAGACCTGTGTCTTCTCTTCAAGCCCACAAGAAGGAAGGGCCGAGCCAGTGGCTGAGGAAGGAGCTGCAAACAGACACAGCCACAGGCTGTTCTATTGGATGAATGTAGTGTGCATTATGTTGTCTAATATTTAAGAGTGGGATGCGGTTGAGACTGTGAGATTGTGGTGCAGTAGGGGCCTACCAGGTTCTGAGCTGAGCTCTTTGAGACTACATCCTGGTTTCTCTCTGTTTCTCCTGGGCTCTCAGGTGTATTCTACATATGAGTCCCCTGTCTGCTGTGAACAGAGTGTGCATCTCTGAGTCTCTTTGTCTAGGCCCTTCCCTGCAGGGGTTCTTTGACCCCAAATCCTGAATTTTGTTATAATCAAATACTTGTTGAGTTTTGTTTAATGCATTGTTCCCTGGCTCCATTTCTATCTCCTAACTCTATAGCTTTGTCTCTTCCGTGGAGATGAACCCCTCTGGAGTCCACCTTTGTGGGGGTTAGGTCGGGGCCCTCAGGTAGCAAATGAGTCATCCCAGCTCCTAAATGCTCTGGTTTCTAACAAGCTAGGGTGGACTGGTAATGCCTGCTGTGATTAGAGTAATACGTGGTGGGTTTGCACCCAAATCACATGCTAACTAATCTCTGGGGCAGCTCAGAGGCCCCTCCTGGGGTGGAGGGGAGCCCTGGGAGGGAACTGGGCTCTGCAGTTTATAAGCAGAGCTGGGACGTGAAGGAGACCGTTGGCAGCACTTGTCCCAGCCCGCCTCAGCCTGCCTGCCACTCCCACAGCCTCCTCCAAAGCAGCCCTGTGGTGCCAGGTGACCCCACCTCCCTGCTTGCAGCCAATCGGATGGTGGGTGATGACCCAATCTCCAGGCAGAATCACCAGCCTTTGGGGTGGCCTGGTGGGAACATTAACTTCCCCATGTTGACCCTCTTGGGAAAACACGAATTCAAGGCAAAGAGTAGGACAGTTGATCACAAAAAACAGAAGCTGTATGATTGGCAAAGAGAAGTGGAGAGAGAGAGGGGGGTCGGGGAGAGAAGCTGAGTGGGTTAAGGATACACCCAGGAGTGACAAGCCTCGATTGCTCAATTCCTGACACACCAGTCCCCCGGGAGTCCCCCTGGGCAGGGTGCGGGAGGGCAAAAGCTGTGCCTGCTGCTTTATCTCCAGAGCCTCCCGGACCTGTTTCTGGCCAAAGGGGTTTTTCCAGCACTGAAGGCGGAGGGTTGGGGGCTGAGCCCACCTCCCAGGCCTGCTCCAGTCCCAGTCTCCAGCTGTGGCTGTCACGGTGGGGTCCCCAGGGCACGTCTCGAGATCACAGAGTTGGGGTGACTCCAAGGACAGCCAAGTCCAGTTAGAACTTGTGCTGTGTTCTGGGCCATTGGGTGGATGGAGGATGGCAGCCTCCCTGTGACCCCTGCCCTCGGTTGGGGCAGGGATGGGGCTTTAGGACAACCTGTGTGAGTTTGTTGCGGGCTGCAGTCTGGCTTTAGCCTCTCATTACTTATATAAGCACTTAGAACGGGTGCTGGCATATAGAATAGAGTGGTCGATTGAAAACACAGAAGCTGTGTTTTGGATAAGGAGCAGCGGCGACAGAGGAATCCAGGCTTGTGTCAGGAGCGGAAGAAACAAAGTGGATTTGGCCCCTGGCCTCGTGGAGCCGGGAGTTGTTCATGGAAACAACAGGCCCAAAATGGAATCCCTCTTGCTAAGCACCACCACGACAGAACGCTTAATTTCATGACACTTCCAACCTCTCCCAGGAGTGGCATTTCAAACCAATTAGTGTGGAATGTCGTCGTCAGCACTGGTGAGCTAATCTGTCTGGAAGAACCCCCCCTGCTCCCCGCCTGCCCCTCAAGGAAGGTGACTTTGCCTGAAATAACCCACTCTTTTCCTGGTTTTGTCTCACCGCCCCCTTTCTGCCTGTAAGAACCTTCCATTTTGTACAACCCCTGAAGCGCCCTTCTCTTTGCCAGATAGCATGCTGCCAGGTGCACAGATCATTCCATCGAGCCAGTTAGCTCTCCACGTGCACCTGGTTGAATTGAGCCTAGAATTCGGCGGCAGCTGAGGGCCCCTGCCCACCTTTGTCTTCCACGTGGGGGGCGGAGGGGAACCTGTCTTTCCCGGGCCTGGCCTCCGCCAGCCTCGGCGAGACTGATGCCCACCCTTACACGTCTAGTCTTGCCTCGTCAACCCGCCTGCCCGGCCTGGATGGCTCCGTGCGGGCAGGTGTGGCGGCTGCGGCAGACTCTGTGCCTCAGGGGAGGGAGGCCTCCTGGGCTGTGGATGGGGAAGGCCACGGCTCAGGAGGGCGAAGGGACGGAGGATGGGGGGCAGGCCAGAAACTAACTCACCCCAACTCTGTGATCTCGAGACATGTCCTGGGGACCCCACCGTGACACTCCCCGCCTGGAAACTCACCGGGCGCAGTTGTGGGGGCACTTTCTACTGGGTGGCCACTGTGTGGCCCACGCGTGCTTGAAGGGGTCTCCGTGTTTGTTTCCGAGCTGGGTGCTTAACACAACAGTCCTGACCCTCGCACAACTCCCGAGGCCAGAAGCCCGAAGTCAGGATGCCAGCTGGGCCCGCTCCTTCCACAGACCACAGGGGAGAACAACTCTCCTGCGGCCCTTCCAGTCCCTGGGGGCTTCCAGAATTCCCTGGCTCGCGGCAGCAGGTCTCCTGCCTCTGCCCCCTCTCTCTGTGGGGCTCTGCGCTTTGTCTCGGTGCCCAAATTTCCCATTAGGACGCCAGTTGGGGACCTCCCCTAATCCAGTATGACCCCCATCTTAACCGCTCTCGTGTGCCAAGACTCTATTCCCTTCCCCCATGTTCCCTTCTTGGTGAACAGGGTTTTGGGGGTGCACTGGTCAGCCCAGCACAGTCCCTTCTCCATCACCTGGCAGAGCGTATCGGGTGCCGTTCCCCGCGTTTTACAGATGGCGCCAGAGGCGGGGCCAGAGCCACATTCGGCAGGAAGAAAGAAGGCAGCACAATAGGACAGAGGCCTTCTCTGGGCAGTGACGGGGCCGCTTATCAGCTGGGATCTGGACTTCAGCCTCCCGGCTCTGCTCCTCTCTCCCTGCCCCCTCCCCCCTCCCAGCGGCCGCAGGAAGCAGCTTAGCCTCGTGTCCTGCTGAGTCTGTTCTGTGCTGACCTGGCGGGAATAATGCAGCAGCAGCAGCAGCAGCAGGAACTCGGAGGAAAACCAATGGCTGGAACAATCTGGAAAGAATGTTTATCTGGGGCCCACAGAGGGGAGAGGCCCACCGAGGCCCATTTGCTTTGCCTGGGAAGGGCCCTTATCTCCTCTGAGGTGTGTGCGTGTGCGTGTGTGTGTGTGTGTGTGGTGTGTGTGTGGTGTGCGTGTGTGTGTGTGGTGTGTGTGTGGTGTGTGTGTGTGTGTGTGTGTGTGTGTGTGTGTGTGTTTGTGTGTGTGTGTGGCGGCCAGAGGCTTGGAGGGTGGGGCCCAGCCCTGTTGCCTGCCCTCAGGCCCTGCCCAAGCTTGAGAGCTGCTGATTCAGATCAGAGGACAGGCTGGGCCCTTAGAGACATCTCAGCCCAGGGGTATCAACTAATGTGGCTCTCCCTCCAGATTCCCTTCCTCTGAACCCTCCTCGACACTGTGCCCCGCGCAGCTGACACACGCGTGAAACGCTGCCCTGTGGTTCTAACCCCAGACTCGGGAGTCTGAGCCTCCACAGTGTCTCCCCGAGGGCTGAGCACGCCCCCGGGGTCCTCGCCTGAAGACCGAGGCCGACCCAGATCCTAGGCCCTTTTCCGTGACTCAAACTTCTGACACAGGGAGACAACCAAGCCTTCCTGTCTCCCCACTCCCCGTGAGTCAGGCCTGGCTGCTGCCCAGGGGCCGGGTTCTCGGCTGCTGCGCTTGCAGCTTGCAGCCCTGGCTGGCACTGCTGAGGTGGGACCCGCCCTGCCCCCAGGCCTGCCGCTCTGTGTGCTGGGAGAGCTCAGGATGGGTTTGAAGTACAGGTAGGAGTTTGCCTGGTCCAGAGAGCTCAAGGAGGGAATTCTGGGTGGCAGAACCGGCATATGCAGAGGGCCAGCCAGAGCTGAGGGGAGAAAGGGTGGGCAGGAGAGGGGGCGCTGCAGAGGCTGGGAAATGGCAGGGACACGTGGAATCACTGTCCCTCAGACCTGGGTGCTGGTCTTGCTGCGGCACCTGGGCAAGTCCTTGCTCTTCTGGGCCTTGGTGAGCCCATCTGTGTGTCTGGGGCTGGTCCGGCCTTGTCCCGGGTTCCCAGTGCCCCCTCACTCTCTGACCTGCCAGTGCAGGTACCACATGCTGGTCCTTAGAGCAGCCCACCCTGGCGGGCTGGGTCCTAGCCCAGCTGTCCCTGGGCCTCTGCACAGGTCTGGTGGGGAGAGAGACACCATGTCCTCAGGAGGGAGCCTGGCACAGGGCGCCAGCCCCCATATATCACCCTGACCCTGAGGGAGTCATGCACCCTCTCCCCATCCCCCTGCAGCTCAACAGCTAGTGGAGTGTCTGGAGCGGGGGATGCTGGTATCCCCTGGAATGTGTTTACTTCCCCCTGCGCAGGGAGGAAACCGAGCAGGGCCCTTCTGGATTCCTTCCCGGCCAGGCCCGCAGGCGCCCCACCTCCTCCCGGGCCAGCCACATTGTTCTAGGCAGCCCCTCCTCCCGCTACATCTGGGGGCCGTCCTGTCTCACTTTATCAACCTCGCCCAGTGAGGACCGCCCGCGGCCTGGGCCGGGGACTGCTCTCCCCAGCTCTGTGTCTACCCCTGTGGGACCCTGACATGTCCCTGGCCCTCTCTGACCTCAGTTTCCCCTTTCTATTAGGCAGGGATGGGACGAGGTGAGCTCCGAGGGACCCTTCAGTCCTGGGAGTCAAGGGTCTGGGGCATCTTCCAGGAAGTCAAGGTGACCTAAAGGTTTTGAGCACGGTGGGCATTCATTCACCAACGTGTCAGCCTCTGTGTGTGTGGTGTGGTGTGTGTGTATGCGCGCGCTGCCCACGGAGCAGCAAACAAGACAGATGCAATCCCGGCTCGGTGAGGGGGATGGGCATGGAGTGAGGCCTCATTGCAAGCTGTGGGGGATGCTAAGGAGAACCCTCATTACAAAGGAACCGTCGGACAGGGAAGAGACGAGGGGTCAGGGAAGGGCTCTCCCAGGAGGTGACACTTAAGCTGAAATGTGGAGGAGGAAATGGGTGTGAGGGTCGAGAAAGGGGCAGGGAAGAAGGTTCCAGAGTGCGGGTAGCCATGGGATCTGGTGGGGAGACTTTATTATTAGATCCCTTGGGGCCTGAGAAAGGGCCCTTACCCTCCCTAAGGCTCGTTGTCTCTATTTGCAAAGTAGCAGTAATATCTAGCTTGCGAGATACTCACGAGGATTTAATGACATTGCTCCCCCTGCTTATTTGGGGCCTTCCAGAGCATCAGCACCCAAGAAATGGCAGCGGAGTACCTCATTATGCTCCGCACATGTAGGATGTTTATCTATTGGTCTCGTTATAGTTTATAATCCACTTGCCTTTGTTTTTCTTTATTCTCCTCCTATCTTTAACTTGCGCCATCCTGTTGCATTTTTTGTGTTCCTTTCCATTTCCGTAAAGGGGATATTTCTATTACTATTATTATTATGAAAATGCTTTATGGTGTGTAAGCTGCTATGCAAACGTGAGGAAGTCTTATCACATATTCCAAGCGTCTCAAGCTGCACTGGCACATAATTATTGCATCCCAGAATCCAAAGCTCCTTGTATCCTGAAACCTCACTCCCATGCTGGGGAGCTGTGGACATTGGGGTGCCTAACACCCCAGGCAGAGTTAGAGATGTTGGCAGTGAGTAAGTCCTGGGGAGAGAGAGGTCTCCAAGGGTCAGAGGGCAGTGGGTGGTTACAGAGCAGCACTGCTGGGCCTGAACTCAGATGGCTGGGCCCCCAGGTTCAAAGGCCGGGGCCTGGCAAAACGAGGTTATGCTTTTAATGCTTCTACCTCCTAGTCCATCTTTTCCATTATCCTGTTTTATTTGAAATTTAATCCTCTAAACCATCCTCGCAGATCCCCTTGGGGAGCGGGTGGGGAGCAGTGGGTCACAGATGCCTGAGGGGCCAGAGCTGACAGCCTCCATCTGGCTCCCCCACTAACTCCAGGGAGGTCCCCACATGTGTGAATGTGTGAAGGTGCGAGTGTATGAGCGTACAACACTGTGAGTGGCTGACAGATGTCAGAGTTGCGTGTGCAAGGACTTGTGTGAGCTCTGTGGGAAAACGGGCGTGCGTCAGCCCCAGCCAGTTTGCCTCAGTGGATATAGAGTGCCAGCTTGCAGACTGAAGGGTCCCAGGTTTGATTCCAGTCAAGGGCACATGCCCAGGTTGCTGGCTCAATCCCCAGTAGGAGGCGTGCAGGAAGCAGCCATTCAATGCTGCTTTCTCATCATTGATGTTTCTAGCTCTCCCTCCCTTTCCTTTCTCCTCTGAAATCAATAAAAATATTTTTAAAAAAAGAAAAGAAAATGGGTGTGCATCAGCATGTGTTTGAGAATATGAATGTGTGTGGGCTGTGTATGTAGACATATATGTATGTGAGTGTGTGAGCAGGGTGTGGTTTGTGTGAAAATGTGTGTGTCTGAGTGTGTGTGGGGGTCTGTCCTCCCCACTGCACCAGAATGCTCTGTAGAAAACACACAGGGATCACGTCACGACCCAAAGACCCCACCGAGAGCCCAATGCTCCCACAGGCGACACGTGACCCTGCGCCCTGGATGGTCCCAGCTGGTCCCAGCCGCTCCTTCTCTCCTCGCCCTTGGGCCGCCCTCGGCAGTTTTAAGACCGCCCTGGGAGGGCTCCTTCCGGGACTGGGGAGTGTGGGGGTGTGGGCGGCTGGGGCCCAGGTGAGAGAACGCTGACGCAGCAGAGGCACCTGTGAAGCGTCTTCCTGACAGCAGCGAGGCTGACACTCTCCAGGCATCCGCTCAGCTCAGCGGCGGCCAAGGTCACGGGCTCCGAGCCTCCGCCGGGTCCTGCTCTCTGCCGCCCTCTTCTGGGCACCTTCCCGCGCGGACGCAGAGGGAAGCCAAGGCCCCTGTCACCGTGCAGAGCCCTCTTCCCTCCCGCTTTGCTGCCACGGGGGGCTGCCCAGGGGCCTCGCGGGGCGCTCCCAAAGGCCGGGAAGGGGTTCACTGTGTCCTGGATGCTATTGCAGGCCTCACACTCAGTAGAAGAGAAGGTGAATGCGTGGATTGGTTCCGCAGGCAAAGGGGAAACTGAGGCCCAGAGAGGGGAATTCGGTGAGCTCACCCAGAGCCCTCCAGGTGCCCAGGGCTGGCTGGGCCATGGCTTCATCGAGGAGGAGCGAGTCCTGGCCTTTTCCTGCTCAGCCAGAGCCGGACTTCCTCACTTGACGGGGCTGCCCCACGAGAAACAGGCTGCCCACAAATTGGGGCAGCGGGGCCAGGCGGGGGAGGCGGGCAGCGAGGGGCCAGAACCCAGCCTGCCTCTGCTGGGCACCCAGGCTGGTCCTGCCAGATGGTGCTGGGCTGGCCCACGCCCGGGCGGAAGATGACAGAGGCAGACACACCCGGGAGCCGGAGGGTGTCGGGGCCCCCAGATGCCTCCACTCCACCCACTGCCTCTGCCACAGCATCATTATCTCCTCTTTCCCCTCCCCACCCCCCCAGACAGATGAGGACACCCAGGTTCAGAGGGGCCAGATTTGCCCAGGGCCACAGCTCCCGGTGTCCGTGTCCGACCACGCCTCCCCCACCCAGTCCTGCTCACTCTCTCCTGCTGCCCAGGAGCCGTTCCTGTGCCTCCGGGGAGGCAGGGCCACCAGCTCCCTCCCCAGGATTTTCCAACAATGCCAGCGTGGCGCTGCCTTCTAGTTACTCAGCGCAGAGAAAGGGAAAGCACCCCTGTGATCAGCCCCACTCCCCCTGCAGCCCCATGAACTCTGCCTGCTTTGTCTCTGGAACTGAACGCCCGTCCTAACCTCGGTGGGCCTCACCCAGTCCCCTGCCGCCCTCACGACAGCCAAGAGGATCCCAGCCAGGGGGAGGTGTCTGTCCCCACTTTCCTATGCGACCCCATCCCCCGTTGTGCCTGCCTCAGTAATGGCTCAGGAAGCCTTCAGGTCACAGGTCACAAGATTCCATTAAAAATGAAAAAAAAAATTATTGGTTTTAGAGGAAGGGAGGGAGAGAAACGTTGATCTGTTTTTCCACTTATTTACGAATTCATTGGTTGATTCTTATATGTGCGCTGACTAGGGATTGAACCTGCAACCTTGCCTCATTGGGGCGATGCTCTAACCCAGTGGTCGGCAAACTGCGGCTCTCGAGCCACATGCGGCTCTCTGGCCCCTTGAGTGTGGCTCTTCCACAGAATACCACGGCCTGGGCAAGTCTATTTTGAAGAAGTGGCATTAGAAGAAGTTTAAGTTTAAAAAATGTGGCTCTCCAAAGAAATTTCAGTTGTTGTACTGTTGATATTTGGCTCTGCTGACTAATGCGTTTGCTGACCACTGTTCTAACCAACTGAGCTACCCAGCCAGGGTGTAAGATTTCATTTTTAAGTGAGATGACTGGGCCAGCTATTCCCCTGCTCTAAGACCTCCCGTCTGAGCCTCAGCTTTGCCATCTGTACAATGGGCATGAGACCATCCCGTGGTTCCTGGGCAGACAAGAGAAGACCCAGACAGCTTAGTCCAGCATCCAAGGCCCCCACACCATGTGGCCCAGTGCCATCCCCAAAATAATGCCTCCACCCTGCAGGCCGATAGGCATGGTCTTCCTTCTGGGCTGGCCTTCCCAACAGCTCGTGAGCTAAGTGAGAACAGGAGCTGAGTCCACTTTATCCCTCTGTCCCCTTTGCTCATCCCAGGGCCTGGCACAGAGTGGGCTCTCTGCAAACATTCAACCAGAAGGAGCTGAACTGGTTTGAGGCAGCCCCGGATTCCTCTCCAGCCCACACCCTACCCACCGCCCTAGACGGGAGGGTTTGCCTGCTTCTGCCTTGTAAGCATGCTGGCTGCCTGCCCCTTCCCAGTCTGTCCTCCGCCCTCCTGGTCTGGGCCCGGAGGCCCTTCCATTCTCTCTCTTCAGGCGCAGGCCCAGGCTGAGCTGTGCTGCCGGGAGAGGCTCCGGTGAGTCTCAGGTGCCTGGCTGTGCCGAGCATGCTGGGATGCCGCAGGGCTGGGTTCTTCAGAGAACCGGAACACAGCTGCTCTTTCATGTGGCTAAACAAGACTCAACAGGTCAGCTGCAGGTCCTGAAACCTGAGTTCCCGACAGGAACTTGAACTGATGCAGGGATGGGCAGGCCTGGCCGGGGAATTCGGGCTCAGGCACAATCACAGTCAGGCGATGTGACCTTGGCAAGGATCTTCGCTTATCTGACACCCCGCTTTGCTGTCGGTACAAGGGGCATGAGCACACTCAGCTCACAGTGTCGCTGGGGTTACACCTGAGCGGGCCATAAACGACACAGCTGCTGGTGGAGGGGCGGGGAGATGGTTGTCACGTGGGATCTGGGCAGCAGAAGCCTGGTGTGGAGGCTGGGAGGAGAGAGGCGGGATGCAGGTTTTTCTGATTAGGATGTGTGCAAGGGGAGGGGGGGAGGTGGGAAGGGGGCTCGTGAAAGTAGAGGGGACCCCTTTTGGGAACTGCTAGGAATCCCAGAAGAGTTGCCAAGTCACCCTCCTCTCTAGCTCTCTCTCTCTCTCTCTCTCTCTCTCTCTCTCTCTCTCTCTCTCTCTCTCTCTCGTTTGGTTTTAATTACTTTTTCTCTGCTTACAAAATCAGGAAAACAACACTGAACTATGTACTTAGAAGGTAGGCAGTTTCCCGTGTTCACGCTCCGAGATTTAACTGTCGCTGACATTTTGGTGGGTGTTCTTCCAAGTTTTTCTTTGGATGAATAGATGCCTAATTTTAAAATTTAATTTCAAAAGTGTGTTCCTTGCAGACAACTCAAAGCAAATACACAGCCATGTCTTGTGTACTCCCTCCCACGCCGCTCTCAGAGCCAACCACTGTAACAGCTCACCGGAACCTCCTTGGCATTTTCATATGCATCTACGTCCACAAGTGGGCATACAGGGGAAGGCGACAGTGATGATTACAGAGAATGCCAGGGTCCCAGTCCCAGCCCCAACAATTACTAGCTGGGTGACTGCAGGCAAGTTACTTAACCTCTCTGAACCTCCTTCTCTTCCTCTGTAAAATGAGAATAACGATAGCACCGACTTCAAGTGTCATTGAGAGAATCAAAGGAAATGCAGTAGGCAGCCCTCAGCAGAACGCTCCGTGGGGATTAGTGTCGTTTTATAAATGCACACCCGGAGAGTCATCTTCTCCCCCACACAGAGGGGATCATACCGTGTGTTCTGTCCTGTTTGGTTTGGAGGCAGAATTAATGCGGAAAGATTAGTCATCGGGATCTTGAAATTTACATGGGAGACGAGAAGTCGTGCATTCAGGTTCAAAGAATTGGTTGCATAAGTGCAGGATGGGAGAAACCTAGATTTCCCAAGCTGAGTCACAGCCACCCCCCGGGACACGCTGCGGCCCGGGCTTCGTCAGCAGACTCCGAGCTTTCGAAACGTGGGAGGTGATGAGGTGTCTGCAACCGGGGCCTCCTGGCTTCCATTTCCTTAAAGGCTACCTACGCGGTACCTTCCACCCTGAAATGCCTAAAAGTTCTCCCTGCTGTGTCTCACCTCCCACCTCCCGCCAGCCCCCTTATGCTCCCGTCTTCCCAGCCTCAGTAAGAGCCGCAGAGTCTGCCCATTGACTCAAGCCAGACCCTGGGAGGCTGTAGGGGTGGGGATGCTGCTTTCTGACTTGTTCTCCCTCCTCCATCAGATCCCTCTGCAAGTCCCATGAGTCTGTTTCCACACACACCCAACCTCCTCTGACTCCCGCCTGTCCTCTCCCTCCATCCAGGCATCCACTGGTCCAGCGGTTTTCAACCTGTGGGTCTCGACCCCTTTGGGGGTCAAACGACCCTTTCACAGGGGTCGCCTAAGATCATCGGAAAATGCAGATATTTACATCATGATGCATAACAGTAGCAAAATTTCATGGTTGGGGGTCACCACCACATGAGGAACTGTATGCAAGGGTCTCGGCCTTAGGAAGGTTGAGAACCACTGCACTGGTCTGTCTACACCCCAGAGCTAGAGCAAGATTTAAAAAACAAACAAACAAACAAAAACAGACTTTTATTGATTTTAGAGAGGAAGGGAGATAGAAAGATAAATGATGCGAGAATCATTGATCAGCTACCTCCTTTCACACCCTCTACTGGGGTTCGAACCTGCATCCCAGGCATGTACCCTGACCGAACCATGAACTCCTGGTTCATAGGTCAATGCTAACCACTGACCACATCAGCCAAGCTAGAACAAGATTTTTAAGTTTATTTTGATCTTTTTAAATAGGTATTGCGATGGGTTAAATGGTGGCACCCCAAAAGATATGTCTACATCCTAATTCCCAGAATCTGTGAATGTGATCTTATTTAGAAAAAGGGTCTTTCCAGATGTGATTAAAGATCTTGAGATGAACCCATCGTCCTGGATTTTCCAGGTGGGCCTTGACTCAATGATAAGTACCCTTATAAGAGATACACCAGGGAGCCCTGGCCGGGGTGGCTCAGCTGGTTAGAGTGTTAGCCCGATACACCAAGGTTGTGGGTTTGATTCCTGGTCAGGGCACGTGCAAGAATCAAGGAATGGCCCTAGCTGGTTTTGCTCAGTGGCTAGAGCATCGGCCTGCAGACTGAGGGGCCCCAGGTTTGATTTCGGGCAGGAGCGTATGCCTGGGTTGTGGGCTCAATCCCTAGTAGCGGGTGTGCAGGAGGCAGCCAATCAATGACTATCTCTCATCATTGATGTTTCTATCTCTCTCTCCTTCCTTTCTCTTTGAAATCAATAAAATTACATTTTTTTTAAAAAAAAAGAGGATTAGCTTAAAAAAAGAGAGAGGGACACACTGGGAAGATTTGACAGACAAGAGAGGAGACACCGAGGAGCAGAGATTGGAGGGAAGCAGCTGCCAGCCAAGGGATGTTCGGAGCCACCAGAAGATGGAAGGGGCGAGGCACAGAAGCTGCCTTGTGCCCTCAGAAGGAGCATGGCCCTGCCAACACCTTGATCTTGGACTTCTGGTCGCCGGAGCTGCGAGAGAATACGTTTCTCTTGTTTCAGGCCCCCCAGTTTGTGGTCATTTGTTATGGCAGCCACAGGAAACCAATACAGGTGAGACCTATGTGTGGCTCAAACATCAAAACAACCTCAAATGGAAACACTGAGAAATCTAGCTTTTCTAGGTAACTGCTTTCATTAGGTTCTTCTTCACCTGTCCAGGGTTCTTCATAGAGATATAAGAACGTATTTCTGCCATGTCTAAGAATGATATTTTAAACTACCTGCCTGTGTCACTCACTATACTCATATATGCACTCACTCGGCCTGGCCCCTGGGCCCCTGTCTCTCACCCCCAAACTCCACTCCAGGCTGCAGCACCCCCACCCCGTTTCCTTGCACGAAGATCCCACGCTCCTCCTGCCTCAGGGTCTTGACTTGCCTGACCCTCAGACCCTTTAGTCCCCACTGCCGTCCGGTCACCAGTTCTCATCAAAAGGTCACTCGCCCCGGAAGCCCTCCCGGACCTCCCAGTTCTAATCCTGTTACTCACAGTGGCACTTGGGTTCGTTTGCTTGCTTGAATTTGTTGCAGCCTAACGTTATCCTGACCACTTGTTGGTTTTCTTGTTTGTGTCTGTCTCCCTCACAGACTAAATCTGAGGAGCTGGGATTTGGTTTGTTTAGGCCTCCACCCTGGACCTTAAACAGTGCCTGGCACACAGTAGGCTCTCCGTAAACATTTGTTGAAGACAAAGATGAAACCTAAAGGCCGACCGCTTTCTAGGAACCGAGGCGCATACTAAAGGAGGGTTTATAATGTTTGCGGACCCTCTAGTATATTGTGTTTTGTGTAGGCATGCATGATTTTCCTGCAGATGGCTGACAGCTTTTATTAGATTTTCAAAGGGATCCTGACCCCAAAGACATGGTGGGGTCTTGAAAGCAAGGCTTGGTTGTGCAGGAAGGGAAACAAGCTTAAAAATTCAGTCCCCAAGGCCCACTGGGGGGCTGGGGCATTTGTAGCCAGCCTGGAGGGAGGAACCCAAGGAAGCCAGAGCTACTATTTGTAAATCTCACAGGCAGTGGAGGAGCCAGGGGCAATAAAAAGGCTTTACTTCAGCAAGGGAAGCACCTCCACGCTGACCGAGACCCAGCGATGGCTGGTGAGGTGGTGAGGCCCTTGTCACTGGAGGTAGACAAGCACATGTGAATCTTCTCTGTCAGAAATTGTTCTGGGCCAAAACTGGTTTGGCTCAGTGGATAGAGTGTCGGCCTGCAGACTGAAAGGTCCTAGGTTCAATTCCGGTCAAGGGCATATACCTTGGTTGCACATCCCCAGTAGGGGGTGTGCAGGAGGCGGCTGATTGATATCTCTCTCTCATCAATGTTTCTATCTCTCTTTCTTCCTCTGTGTGAAAAATCAATAAAATATATTTTAAAAAAAGAAAAAAAAAGAAATTGTTCTGGGATGAGCAGGCCAAGGAAACACATGGTCCCGGATGTAGGGATGTACATGGTCTGGCTCAGAGGGGCAGTCTCTAAGTTAATGTAGCTTGAGGGACCTTCCAGCCTTCCGCAGGCTAGAGTACACTTGACGTGCCTCTGTCCCCAGAGTGAGTTAATTTGAGAGCCATTACCATAGTTCATATGCAAGGAGCAAGTCTGGTCTAGGTTGTTTCTCCTTTGCCTGCTCCGGTGACCCTGAGAGGGGCTGTCTGGATGAAAAACGCAAGGACAGGCCTGGATCCCCTTTTTTGGCCACTGTCCTCTTGTAGCAACGACCTTGGCTTACACGGGCTGCCAGCTGGCCAGACTGTCCTCCTCTGGCTTCCCTCGGCTTCCTCACCGTCAGCAGCTTTCTTTTAGGACCAGAGCATCTCATTTCACATCCTTTATCTGGATCATCAGACCACATCCTACAGCAATTTCAGGTGCCCTTCCTGCTGTCTGCTTCCGAGAGGGGCAGCTCGCCGGGAGCCCAGGACCTTTCTCCTTGAAGCAGGAAAAAATCTCTGCGGAGTCTGGGGTGCCAGTTTCCTTCTCCCCATGCTGTCTCCAAGCTCCTCTGGGAGATGGCTGGGCTGGGGGTGGGGCTGGTGCTTGCTTCCTAAGGCAGCTGCTGAGCAGTTATGGGACCGCAGACACATGTGTAATGCTCTGAGCTGCTCTCCATCTGCACCGGAAGTCTCACAAACCTCTGAATCTCACACATCAGATGCCAGGCATAGAGTAAGAGCTCAATAAACAATAGGTGCTATTATTACTACTGTTAATTGTTTTTAATAAGTATTGCCTGACTTCTCTGGGCCTTTGCAAAAGTATGATGGTGATAAGGATTAAGTGAGGCCATGGGAATAAAAGTGCATTTTGAGATGTACAATCCTACGCAAATGTGTTAAATAATGGTTACTGATAGATAATATCCTATATAATAAAAGGGTAATATGCAAATTGACCCTAAAGGCTGAACAACCGGGAACTGCTGCACACTGACCACCAGGGGGCAGACACTCAATGCAGGAGCTGCCACCTGGTGGTCAGTGCGCTCCCACAGAGGGAGGTCCACTCAGCCACAGGCTGGGCTGACTCGCCTCCGTGGCAGCACTAAGGATGTAAGAATGTCCGGCTGCGGCTTAGGCACGCTTCCCATAGGGAACTGGGCCTAAGCCATCAGTCAGACATCCTCCAAGGGCTTCCAGGCTGCCAGAGGGATGTCTGACTGCCAGCTTAGGCCCAATCCGCTGGGGAACAGGCCTAAGCTGGCAGGTGGACATTCCCGAGGGCTCTTGGACTGTGAGAGGACGCAGGCCAGGCTGAGGAACCCTCTGAGTGCATGAATTTTCTTGCACTGGGCCTCTAGTTAATAATAATAACAGAAAATTCTTCTAAGCAAGCAAGCCTGTTTTTCCAGGATTGGTCACAAGAGGGCACCATCTCCCTTGCCTAAGTCTTGTCCTGGTGGCCACTTTCCCAGAAGGGACCTGGTGTGGGCCTCCCTCACTGCTGCAGAGCCTGGGCCTCTTCCTGGGGATCTATCACTGGAGCCGTCCTTGGGGGGTCAGTTCCTTCTCCCCAGGGGATGGAGGCCCATGGCACAGCATTTAGGAATGTGTTACTCCTTTAGGGCTGTGCTGAGAAATGGTCTCAGCGCTGACATTCTGCAAGGGCAGTGCCGAAGCTCAGACTGGTGCGTGCCAAGGAGTCTGTCCTCACAACCGCACCCTCACAGACCTGACTCCTCAGCCATGAAATGCAGGCACAGGTTCCTCTCAACTTGTCTGGGGTGCGAAGGATGGGGTGGGGAGCTGAGGAATCCAGGTATCGTCCTGTAAGAGGTTGTCAGGCTGTTGGTTTTTTTCCTGAAATGTAGCAGAACTTGGAGGATCATGCTAGAGGTGGGGGACCTGTGTTTAAAGTGTCCCCACGTGGAGGCCATGATGCCTATGGGACAGCTGAAGTCCAGAGTTCACTCTGAGCCCTGAGACTCATGTGGGGTGTGATTTCAGACTCTCTTATGTAACCTGGTCAGTCACACCTTTGGGACTGAAGGTGAGCGGCTGCTGTGTGGCTGGGCCCTGGGTGCTCCTGCTTCTTACCTTGGTCCCACACTAATGGACCATTCCTCCCTCTTCTAACCCTCCATAGCCATGTTCCCGGACTTGTCACGGCAGCTCCCTGGGGCTTCCGACTCCCCTGTGTGGGTCCTGACTGGTGTCTGTGCTGGTCTCTGGAAAATCTGGCAAATGTGAAGGCACCCTGGGTTCCCTGGGGTGGGGCGGAGCAAAGGGTAACTGTTATGCCCTACGTTGGGACCAAATTCCTGTTGAAGTCCTAAACCCCAGTACCTCAGAAGGTGACTGTATTTGGAGACAGGATCTTTAAAGAGATAATGAAGGTTGAATGAGTTCATTAGTGTGGGGCCTAGTCCAGTGTGAGTCGTGTCCTTATGGGAAGAGATTAGGACACAGGCACGCAGAGTGAAGACACAGGGAGAAGACAGCCATCTGTAAGCCAAAGAGAGTGGCCGTGGGAGGAAACAGCCCCGAGACCCTTGATCTTATTCTTCCAGCCTCCAGAGCTCGGAGAAAGTAAAATTCCATGGCTTAAGCTGCCAGTCTGTGGCACCAGCTATGAGAGTCCTAGCAAACTAAAGTAGACTGACAGGTTCATTCCCTCCTTTCTCCCCACTCCATCTCCCCTCTCCCCTCCCAAGATCCCTCCCTCCACCCCTTCCCAGGAAGAAACAGGACACAAGGCAAGGTCCAGCACTTTATTAGAGTCACAGGGCACAGGAGCGACCACTTGGGTCTCACTGAAGGCTTGTTTCCCCCCTTTCCCCAGAGGAAGTCATCGGGGACAGCCCCGCCCACCAGACCAGGCCAGTGGGAGGAAGGGGACAGGAGCAGGTTAACAGCACACACACAGACTTGGTTTGGTTCCAGTTTCATGACTTACAAGCTGTGTGACTTTTAGACAAGCCTCTTAGTCTCTCTGAGACTTGGCTTATTCCTCATCTGTGAAATGGAGAAACGATAGGACCTACCTCACTAGGTTGTTGTGAGGATTGAATGCAATAACACGCATGATATGTTTAGCACAGTGGCTAGAAAATTGTATGTAGCCAGTGAGTGGAAGCTGTTGTTATTATTATTATTATTATTATTATTATTAGGACCAAGTTATATTTCTTCACGGTCAAGCCAGCTCTAATCTCTGTGTTTGAGGGGAAGGGGTCTCATACTTCATAAATGCCTTCAGTGAGGCCTGTTCGAATGACAGCCTGTGACGCGTGTGGGAGCCACCTGGTCCCTGGTCTGGGGCCGTGGAGCCTACTGCCTGTACCAACCGCATGAAAAGCACCAGGAAGGCTTTGCGAAAAGTTCTTCCCATCTTTGGCATTCAATCATTAGCATACCATATGTCTATTCAGAAAGTTTTTTTTTTTTTTTTGTCCTATAGTTTTTGCTTTTGGCTAAGGAATTGCCATAGGCTATTGCACTTGGAATCCATTCCTGGCTCTGCCTTTTGTTCTCTGGGCAACCTTGGGCTGGTCACTTTACCTCTCTGATCCTCACTAGTTACATGACCTTCAGGGAGCTTGGAGGAGACGCCAGGGTGTGGAAGTAAAAGTACGCTATTGATGGAGGCATCGTTGGTAATGAGAGGGTGGAGGGGGCCTCGGCGGTCCGGGTTAGTGGGGAGGAGTCTCTGCGTGTGTGAGTGGTTGTATGTGCAGAGCCCCAGTATTCCTGGAGCAGGTAGAGGCAGGCATCACCACAAGAGGGTGCTCTGCGCTTTGTCTTCTCTACCTTGAAAACATTTTCCTTTTTTTTTTTTTATGGCTGCCTTCCCAAGTGATCGAAGACTCAGGGTTTTTAGTTTCCCTAGCTGATTTAATAAACTTGACAAATAAGTTGATGTGCATTTATTAGTTTATCAATAAGTGGATACGATACTGTGTCCCTACCATCCGGCATGCTGGGAAGTGGGGCGAGGGTGGGTGGAGACGGGAAGAAACTGGTCCGTATGGCGTCCTGGCTCCACCACTGCTCAGCAGAGTGCCGGCACCAATTTCCCAAGAGTGCCACAGTGGTGAAGTTCCCACATCCAGCCTCAAAGGGCTCTTACGAAATGGATCAAATGGAAAGAAAAGCAACTTAAAGGTCAAGAACACAGTCTGCGAGCCCTCTTACCTCCAGTGCAGGCCTCCACTTGACCCACATGCCGTGCTGGAGCCAAGGCCCATGGGGGCAACTCTGGGATGGGGAGGAGGCGAATCCAGCTGTTAAGCCATGACCTCAAGAACAGTATTTCCAGGAATCCCCATCTTAGCATCTAAGGGATTCCTGGGAAAACTGGACCGTGAGGACAAGGTGAGAGCGCGGCCTTCAGCACCCAGGCCCTGCCACGTCCCTACGGGACCGCCTGGCGTTTCTTCTGCATCCAGCCATCCGCAGAGGCCAGCGTGGGCGCGCCAGGCACCGCAGGATGTGGCTCTGGGAGGCGTAGTGACTGGAACTTCAAGTGGCCTGGAAAGTACTTTCCCTGAGGTCAAAGGCCACGTTGTTGACCAGCATCCATCCAGCAAGCTGGCCCCCCTTCCCAGGACGGCCATGGGTTGTGTGCATTCCTGAGTCTCCAGTCAGAGGGAGGGTTTTACTGTAAACCAACCGGGCAGAACCGGTCCCTGGTCTCTGGCAACCTCCTCCATGGTGACCTCCAACAAGTCACTTAACCTCGGCTTTCCTCAACTGTAGAATGGGATAGTAGAGGACCTATTGGATTAGGTGAGATAAGTATAATTTAGGGGGTGGAGGCTAGCGAGACGGGAATTGATAGGATTGATGGAAAGTGTCTGGGTCTGTCTTTGCTAAAAGTGACCCAAGATGTAAGGGCAAGACCAGAGCAGGGTTTATTGTGTTCACCCTCCAGGTCAGCTGCACTGGGTAACAATACAGATCTGAAAGCAGACAGATTAGGCTACAACCCTGGCTCAACACAATCAAGGTGTGACCTTGGGCAAATTAGTTAACTGAGCCTTAGTTTCCTCATCTATAAAATGGGTCAATAACATTACTTATCGGGAGGTGGGATAAAATTGTGCTTAGCCTAGTGATTTTCCTCCGCTGTTCCTTGCTAGGCTGAAGCCTCTAGGAGACAGTATTCGGGAGATGTTTGGATCGGTTTTAGTCCATAGCCCGGAGCAAGGTTAGCAGCTCCAAGAGAGAAGAGCCTGGCTCAAAGCTCAGTACTTCATCTTTAGGACTGAAAGATTTTGTCTAACCCACAAGTGATGAGTGGGTTTCCGCTCTGAATCCCTGATGGGATTTAAATGTTGAGAAGGAATCTGAGTGCTTTGAGAATAGACACCTTGGCAGATTAGCAGGGTTCACACAGCTCAGAAAAAGCAGAATCAGGGTGCAGGGTAATGGCCACACTAAGTGCTCTAACTGCCCATCTTACAGTGGACAGACTGTGGGGCACAGAGCAGCCAGGACCTGCCCAGGATCATGAAGCAGATGGTGGCCTGGGTGACCTGGGGTCCAGAAACTTCCTTAGCACAAGCCGCTGACAGCCTGGGGATCGGAAGTGTCCGTGGCCTTCCTGGTGCCCCCAACACCGCACTTACCGCTTCCGGCCGGCGTCCGCAGAACAGCTTCTCCCTTCCTGAGCTACAGTGCTTCATCTCAGACTCCCAACTGACCAGAGATGCAGCACTGCACCGCAGGCTGGGGGACAGGCGCGGCCTGCGCAGGGGGCCTCTGCTCCACCACCTCCGCCCCTCCGGCGGCTGTACCCCACCTCTCCCTGGCCTGGCATCTGAGCCCTCTGGGACCAAACCTCAACTCTCCTCTTATTTATTTTTTAAAGAGCTTTATGGCAATGAGATCCTCTCCCCCCTTTAAAGCGCACAATGAAATGGGTTAATACATCACAAAGTTGCACAACCATGGCCACAAACAACTTGGGAATATTGCATCCCTCCACAGAGAAACCTCTTCCCCCGCAGCTGCTCCCACCCCATCAGCCCCAGCCCTGGGCAGACCACATTCTCTCTCCAGAGCTGCCTATTCTAGCTAGACATTTCGATACATGGCGTCTCCCAATCTGTTGACTCCATGCCCCTCCTTTGTGTATCCCAGCCAAACAGCCCAGTCCTGGAATTTGACATTTCGTACCACCCACCCTCTGCCGTGGCCCCTGCCTGCTCTCTCTGCTTCTACCCCCAACACCCAGCTTTCCCTGCCATCCACCCAGAGTGATTTCTCAAAATGCAAAGGTGGTCCTATCTCTCCCCTTCTTAAAAAAAGGGCTCCCATCCTGTCCCGTTTGGCTCAGTGGATAAAGCATCAGCCTGAAGACTGAAGGGTCCCGGGTTCAATTCCGGTCCAGGGCATGTACCCAGGTTGCAGGCACATAACTAGTGGGAGGCGTGCAGGAGGCAGCTGATCCATGTTTCTCACTCATCGATGTGTCTAGCTCTCTATCCCTCTCCCTTCCTCTCTGTGAAAAATCAATAAAAATATATATTTTTAAAAAAAGAAGAAAAAGAATAAAAAAAGGGCTCCCTCTCCGGCTAGATTCTGGAACCTTCACCAAAGGCTATGGCGCCCACCCCATCGGGCCACGGCTGACCTCTTCCTCTCGGGCCTCTCCTCCAGGGACCCCTGAACCCACCACCTCAGGATCCCAGGTGCCATGCCGCTCCCCCGCCCATCTGCTCTTCATGGGCTTGGTGTCTACTCAAATGGCCACTTCTTCAGGGACCACTCCCTGACTTTCTCAGACATCAGGATGCCCGGGTCATGGCCTCAAACCTCCTGTGCCCTTTTTCTAATCCTTTGCCACAGTCGTCTCGTTTAAGACCACTTCACTCATGGGCTGTGGCCCAGAAGGGACCCTGCCAGCTGTACCCACCACTGAGCGCAGGCGCAGGCAGTGTGGACCCCACCGCATTGACTGAACAGCTGAATCATGTCCCTCAACCTCATTCTCTCTGGTGTCAGGGCCGTTTGCATCTCGCTGTGCTGGGCTGGATTTCCAGTTCCCTGGGACAATACCCACCTCTTGTCACTGTGGGGGTGTCCCGGGCTCTGCGGAGGCCTTTGTACATGATGATGGGCCCGGGAATGGACACCGCTCAGTGGATGATTGAATGGCATGTGGGTAATTCATCTTCCTCCTCAGACCTGGCTTGGGTGGGAACATCTGAGTGAGCAGGCAGAGCCCCCCTGCCCTCCTCCTGTCCCCCAAGATCTCAGGGCACCCTGAGAGTATCCTTCTTTTCTGGATGTCCACTGTGGTGGCCTTGATGCCAGATAACATAAATGTTCAGGGATGTCTAAACAGCAAACCCTTCCTCAGGGCTGGAAGTGAGCAGGAGAAACACATTTTGAATCTTCTAGCAGAAGTCTGAAATCAGGCCCCTATCCAGGGAGTCTTCTCCCCTGCTCTGACATTTGGGGGAGGCCAGTCCTGTCCTGGGGGCCCCCTGAGTAGGCAGCCCCTTCCTGAGCATGTCCAGCCAAAGAACTGCCTGCCTCTAACATGGAGTTCTTGTAGGAACTCCGCCAACTGCGTGGGTCTGGGGAGGGATACCAACATCGGGACCAGTTTTGGGGGACCTGGGCCACCCACAGCCTGCCCACTGCTCTCTCGGCTGCTCCCGCCAGCGCTGCGAGAGGGCACACTCGCCTGAGCCATGTGGCGCCAGGAAGGAGTCAGGAAGGGCTGTTCCAAGAAAGGGACCACCTGCTGCCCGGAACCAAGCAGATAAACCGGCCCCTGCACCCAGGGGATGCCCAGGTTTCCCCAAAGCCCTTTCACCCAGAGCAGCTTTGACTTCCGGGTGCCGCACAGGGAGCGAACCGTCTGGGGAGAGTCTGTGGGCTGGGCACTCACTAGCTGTGGAAGACAGAGCGACTCAGGCCTGTCCACCGCCCTCAGTCCTGTCCACCAGGAGAGGAAGTCTGTCTCAAACCCAAAGGATTGGTCAGGGGGGTGAGACATGGACAGCCAGCACTGGGCCCCCATTTCAGCCTCTATGTGGCACTTTCCTAGCGCCTGCTTATCAGCCCCAGGCCCAGGGCTTTGCCAGCCAGGGTACCGGGCCGAGTATGATAACACCGGTTCCTTTTCACTGCCTGTGTTCTGACCCCATCTCCTAATTCTGGTCAGTGTTACAGTTTCCCATTCGTAGTGACTAGATTTAGATATTGACCCTGACATCTTAAACCTGAAAATATTATGATTGTAAACGCTTTTAAAAAGGGCACCTGAGTGACTGCCATCTGGGCCACATTTAATCTTCAGAACAGCCGATGGGGCGGCGAGGTGATGTTATCCCCTCCCGGGGGAGGACCCGGAAGGGGAGGAGACGGGTTCTAGGTCGTAACCCAGCGTGAAGGGGGTGGAGATGCCAAGGGCTATTTCCAGACATCCCATTGTCCCCCTGGGCTCAGATTATGGCCCAAAAAAGAGCAGCTCTCCTGGGAGTAGAAACAGGAAGTAGCTGGGGCAGTCCCACGCTCCTAGGGGAGTACCTCTGACGCAGGGACAGGGGTTTGAGGCACAGCCTCTGACCAGGGGAGGGTTTTGCCTCCATTTCCTCTGTGGCGATAAGCTGCCTAGTTGTTTCTTTTATACAGTACCTAGACAAATCGTAACGGTGCTGACTGTGCTAGGAACAGCCATTTATTGAATGTCGTCATTGGGCCAATCCTCGTGCATCCCCAAGGCTCCGTGGGAAGGGACTTTTCTGAGGGCAAGGAGCTAGGAGCCGAGCTGGGCTTCCTCACTATGGACAGCCAGCCCCGGGCCCCCATTTCAGCCTCTTATGCTCCATGTCTCACCCCCCTGACCAATCCTTTGGGTTTGAGACAGTCTAACCATTTCCCCTGTCCATCCGGCAAACCAAGTTCGTCTTCTACATGCCCAGCGGGAGAATGGACTGAACTTGAAGTCATCCTTGCCCTGGAGGAGTGCCTTCGGGTGGAAATGGAAGGAAAATGCAAGGCAAATAGGGGACGGACCCGTGCACGGGAGCCCAAGAAAGGACTGCCAAGGGCTTGGAGGACAGAGAGGTTCCTGGCCTTGGGGGGAGCTCGGAGAGCTTCCTGGAGGAAGAGGAGGTGAGGCTGGGCTAGGAGGACCTGGCTCCCTGGCCCTGGAACTCTCCCCTTAACTCTGTGTGTCTTCCCAGCTGAAAGACAGCACTGGCCTGACCGGGCAGGAAGCCGGTAGCCCTCTTAGATCACTTTCCCCACAAGAGGCTCTGGGTCCCTGGTCAGGGAACGGGGGGCCACTTGGGGAATTCCGGTTCGATCACCAACTGGCTCAGTCACTCCCCACAGGCCTGTCTCCTCTCTGCGGCTGTTTGCCCTCTGTCCAAGGAGCCATTTGAGAAGGTGACCTCAGAATCTTACCTGGTGCTGGCCCTCGGCAGTCCGGGGGTTGCTCCGGGGATGAGCCGTTTCTGCTTCCTGCTCCCCACCGTCTTCAGGAAACGTCGCCGAGCCGGGGGGAACCTCTGTCTTCTGTCGGCAAGCTCCTGGGAGGCCGGGAAGGAGAAAATAAACAGTGGCTGTCTGGGTTTTCTCGCCAGGCCCGAGCCAGGAGGCCTCCCTGGCTCCTTCCCTTATATGGCCAGGCCGCTCTGGGCTGGGAGCTGGCCGCCGCGCTCCCCCACCCTCCACCGCCACTGAGGGCCGGGGGCCCACTGGTCACCTGGGACTCTGGGGCTGCAGAGGCTGGAGGATGGGGCTCAGGACATGTTCCCGTAGTCACCTGTGGCCTCTGGGCTGCATGAGATGGACCAGGAGGGAGGACTTCTATAGGGACACGGGGTGGAGAGGAAAGAATCCACCTGGTTCTGTAACCTCGAACTCTGTGTGACCCTGGCCAAGCCCTTTCCTCTCCTGGCCCGTTTCTCCCTGTGTCAAATGAGGGTAAAGAAAATCCCAGTCAACCCTCACAGTCAGCCCCATTGGGTGGGAGCTTTTGTACCCTTATTTCACAGGAGGGAAACAGGCTGCGAGGCTAATGGACACAGCTATGCAGCAAAGAGGGAGCAAGGCTGGATTTGAACGTGGGGCATCTGACTGCGGGGTCTGTGCTCTGAATGCGAGGATTGCTCAGGCTCCTCTTTGTGGTAACATTCAGCCACTCACATGTGCCGTATGGAAAGGGGAATTCTGCTGCAGCCGGTCCCTGGAAGACCAGGGAGGCCCCAGTGCCCAATGACCAGCCCAGAGGACGCTGTTTTGTTGAACAGATGGGTCCGAGCTCTGAGACATCCATCTAGGTGTCTCCCTTTCCCTACACAGGGCCTGGGGCGGACTCAGGGCTCAGGAAAGGGGAGGTGAGGATTCACTGACTAAATGAACCTCAGAGGTCACATCTGTGCTAGGGATGCAACCTTCTAATTCCCAGGCACCTTGTGAGGAGTAAACAAAACAGTGGGTGCGGAAGCCTTTGCAGTGCCATTGTCTTTCTGTTCACACGTTCCTTCTTCCCTCTCAAGTGCCTGCCTGTGTGTGTCTCATGCCCAGGCCACTGTCCCCTGGGCTGGATTGACGGTGTCCAGTCCTGTCAGGTCCGCTGTGGGACCGAGATGAGGGTGGTTCCGCTCAGGGCTTGGGCTCCAGCTGCAGTGGCCGTGGGAGAGGCTGCAGGAGGGGAGGACGGGCTGGGAGGTGGGGGTGGGGCGGGTTGCTGGGAACAGCTCAGAAATGAGCCTCGCACAAGCACTAACATCCTGTGTGCTCTCGAGCTAGCCCTGGAACCTCCCTCAGCCCATCCATCATCGTGGCATTCTTTCGGACCCTGGCCCTCTTCCTGGGGCCCCGGGGGCGGGTGGAGGGGGGCTGAGACCTGACTGTCAGTGTGGCCGAGACACCGCAGCTGGCGGCCCTGCAGGCCTGCTCAGTGTCTGCGCGGGACAGTCGCTGGAGGAGGCGCCTGGAGCCCTCCTAATCCAATTTGTTTAGACCCAGTCGCCGAGGCTCGCTGGCTAGTGAGAGGGGGCTGGGTGCGCGTGCTGTGCCGGGGTGCACGTTTGCACACACGTGTGGGGCGTGCAGAAGTGAACAGGTGTGCCGTGTTATGTAAGCCAGGCCTGGGCCTTGTCACATGTCGCTGGAATGTCAGCTCCGGGCCTCCTCCGCTCACCTCCCAGCCTTCCTCCGCTTTTCCGTTCCCCCATGAGCTGTTGCCAGAAGCCCCCTCTGCAGCTGACTGACTGCGCCATTCTCAGTGAGTTCCTTCACCTCCCTGGGCCTCAGTGTCTCCATCTGTCTTACGGAGCCAGTAGGTCACCCTGTCTGCTCCACGTGCAGGGCACTAAGAACTGGCAGACTTGGGAAGAAAAAGATGGTGGTAAAAACGGCTGCTATGGTAGCTTGGTGTCCACATGTGCCAAGCACCGCACTCCGGGGCACACACCTGCCCTGGCAGACCCTGTCAGAGCCCCTCATGCTGGCTCTGTCATCACCAGGCCCCCTACCTCCAGGTCTACCTGTTTCTAGAGCCCAACCTGTTTACTGCTTTCCCGGGAAGACTGGCATTGTTCCCCGCATTTCCCGAGTCCTGTGTTCCCTGGAGCCCGCAGGGCATGGGGTGGGCTGGGTATCTGGACCTGGTTGTTTCCTCCTTTGGTCTCACTTGTTTCACCTTCATCCCAGACCCAACAGCCCCAAATTGCCGGCACCCCATCCATCAACAGGGGCCTTCCGCCCACGCCTCCCATCTGAGGCCTGGTTTCTTGGTCATTCTGAGGGTTGGGGTGGGAGGGTATCCCGTGGACCCCGGTTACCACAGGGGGTGGGAGGGGAGGGACTGTGAGGCGTGGAGCAGGGTGGGTGCTGGGCGAGTGGGGTAGAGAGCACTCACAGTTCTGTTTCCAGGGTCCCTGCTCCCTGCCTTCCCCTGGTCCTCAGGAGGCCCCTCTGGGTGCTTGCTCCTCCAGTGCCCTTTCCTGAAAGGAACGAAGATGCCACCTGTCAAGAGATGCCGGGGTGCCCTGTGGCCAGAACCTGCAAAGGGGGCTGAGGAGGGATCTGGCTTGCTGCTGGGTCCTTGGAAGCTGGGGGCTGAACCTGCTGAAGTTTTCCAGGTTTCAAAGAGCCGGCTTTGGGCCCTCGGCGGCCGTTATTCCTGCTTTGCCTGCCTGGCTTTCAAAAGGAGTCCTCTGAGCCGCTCCAACCTCCACAAGATGCGGGGGTTCGGTGCAGGCAGAGAGGAGGCTCCGGGCTCTGAGCAAACTCAGGCCACATCAGTGAAAGGATAGGTCTGGAAGGAAATCCCCCCAGAGGCCCCTCAGATCCAGCCTCACACATTGGAGGGGTAGATCAAAACCTGGGGTTCTCACAGTGGCCAGTAGCGAAGGGACAGCCCTGGGCACACCAGCTGCCCCAGGCTTTCAGCCTGCAAAGGGCCCCCTCCCTGACTCAAGGAACACTCACAACCACCCCGTGGCAGGAATCGCCTCCGCTGGCTGAGCTTCAAAGAGGCTCTACTCTGAGCCCCGGTCATCCGCTGGGGAGTGTCAGAGGCCAGCCTGAGCCCAGGGCTGCTCAGGCTCAGCCCAGCTGTCTCCCGAGCTGGGCCAGCAGCTGGCTGGAGGACCACCACACAGAGCTCACGTCGTTTATGGTCATTGCAAAAGCCCCTGCGCCCTTCCCGGCCCCGCTCGCTTCCAAGAAATGGAGACTGGGCCACATCTGCGAGCCAGATGGCACGGCAGCGGGAGGGAGCTGATGCTGGGGCTCTTGTGGGCGCACGGACCCAGCCCACGCTGGTTCTTTCAGGAGGGCCCCTTCCTCGGCTCCCTGAAGCATGTGCGCATAGGACAGCTGCTATTCTCATCGGGCTCCAGGGTTTCCACCATGTTTGGAAAGAATAGAGAAGACTCAGGCTCTGGAGCTAGGCGGGCCTGCACCGGACTCTCCCCCTCACACTCTCTAGCTGTGTGATCTCGGGCTGGTGGCTGCACCTCTCTGATCCTTGGCTTCCAACCCTTCCCAGCTGTTTGTGAAGGTAGAATGTCAAGTGCAAGCACAGCTGCTGGCACGTAGTGAGCCCACAATATATGGCTGCCATTTCCACTGTGAGTATGGGGCCGGCCCCACAGTGAGGCCCAGGCATGAGAGGAGACAAAGCAGGAGGATGAGGCAAAGGCCCGCAGTGGTACCCGAGAAGACAGGGAAGCTTTGGTGGGGGCCACCGTGTGGGGCCCTCTTCCTGTCGCCTCTGTGTGAGCTGCTCTGGGCTTCTGTCCCAGAGTGCCCTCCCATCCCCTGGACACCCCAGCTGAGTTCACCAGCCTCACACGCTCCCTATTTCCTCCCCAGGGAAGGTCGCTGCCTGGGGACTTTTGAGCAAGCCCTGGGAATGCAGCCTGGGGCGGAAACAAGAATGATGCAGGGAAAAGGGAAGAAAGGAGAGCAAGGGCCCAGACCTGCCTGACCTAGAATCCCAAGCCCTCAGGGAGTAGCTGGGCTCTGGGAGGGCAGAGACGACATCCCCGTGACTCTGACTCTCTCTTCCATTGAGAACAAAAGCTGGGAAAACAGTGACAATGGTAACAGCTACCACCTCTCAGGCTTACATTGGGACATGCTGGAATCGAGCAAAAGCTGCCATATTGGGTGTTACAGTAACTCAGTGGGTGCTCTGAATGTGCTCCCCGCTTGCTAAGGTCTTTATTTTACAGTGATTTTCTCATATGTTCCTTGCAATCACTTCTGAGTTAGGTGCCATTTTTATCCCCATTTTACAGATGAGGAAACCGAGGCTCCCAGAGGTTACAGCGCTCCCTCCAGGTCTCACAGCCAGTGAGCGACAGGATGAGGACTGGCTCCAGGCAGCCCCCTGTGCATTTTCCTGGCGCCCCTGTAACACCGGCCAATTCATGGCATTGACAGAGCAACCACACGTCAGGTGTGTGCGAGTCGGTATGGAAAGGGGGCTGTGAACAGAGAACATGTTTTCAGCATCCGTGAGGCCATGTGGGCCCTGGCCAGGAGACTTCTCATTTTATTTGTTGTTACACCTCTTTCCAGCGGTATTTCTCCCTCACATGCTGTTTACTTAAATAATAATAAAAAAAATCAACAACCAAAAGCAAAAAAACACCCTGGTAAAGGAGTTAGTTCTCCCCTCTGTGCGGCCCACTTTGCAAAGAACTGGGAACTCCATGCCTTTCAGATAACACAAGTGCTGGTTTCTCTTGGAATGTGTTGGATGGGAAGAGCAGCAGGTTAGGTACCGGGTCTCCTGTAGGTGTGCTGTGCAATTGGAGACAAGTGTCTTTCCCTCTCTGGGCCTCATCATGATGGTGGGTAGCAGACTGGACTCCATGATATCCAGAGTCTGCCGAGGGTCAGATAAGTGGGGATGGTTAGACCACATGCTGTCCCCTTGGTGTGAGTATTAGTGTGAAGGAAGGTGAATGGTCTGCATAGATCTGCAGAGAGAGAGAGAGAGAAAGAGAGAGAGAGAGAGAGAGAGAGAGAGAGAGAGAGAGAGAGAGAGAGAGAGAGAGAGAGAGAGGCTGGGCAGCAAGTACTGAGGCTGGAGCTCCACTAGCTGTCTTTGATTTCCTTTGCCCCATCCCAGCCTACTGCTCAGCCCAAAGCAGCCCCAGTGACCTGGATCAGGTGGATTTCCTACATCAGGACTTGAAGCCTCAGTACATGAGGGCTGGTTTCACCCCCATTGTTCAGATGAGGGGACTGAGGCATGAAGAGCAGATGCAGTCAGTTGGGGGCTCAGCTGGGACTGACCCCTTCTACTCACAGAGGGATCTTAATAGCTCAGATCTTAACAAAGGGGCCCCACAGGAAGGAGGGAGAGAGGAGAGCCTTTAAGTTCCTTTGGCTTTGAACATGGAATAATCATGACTTCCTTTTCCAAATATCTTTTGGCCCTTCCTAGAACCAGATGGCGGATGTTTGGAATTTATGTTGTAAATAGTGTTTAAGAAGGGAGGGGTGGGGGCAGATATGCTACTCTCTCCAACCACCAAAAACAGGATCCAAGGAAGGGCATGGGGGAGGGGAGCTGACTCTGAGAAGATATGGGGAGAAGGAAGAAGGATCATTTGGGGAGAAGGGGAAGGAAGAGAGAGGAGAGAAGACAAAGGAAGAGAGATTGATGGGGTGAGAGTGAGAATAAGGCCAAAAGAAGAAGAGAAAGGGAAGGAAGAGAGGGCAATGGGTGAAGAGGGAGGAAAAGAGAGAGAAAGTGGGTGAGAGAGATGGCGAGGGGGGCTCCCTGGGTGCAGGCTCCATCTTGAGTTCAGGAGCAAACCCTTGAGTTTTCTAAAAATAGTTCAGCCTTTCCCCCAGCAGGGCTGGCAGCAGGGACGAGAGAGGCTTGTCCTTTTATGGTAAGAAAATTCCAGATCCTTAAGGGAGAGCTGAGCCCAAGCCTGTAGTTCTGGATAAAGTCCAGCCCTGGGGTCTGGGTTGTGACTTGGTGGGATTTCCTGGCCTGGGTGGCCCCACCTTTGGTGAGAAAAAGGCCGAGATGGCAACACCAGAAACTCCAGTGTTGGAGGTGGAAGGGCTCCTACAGACATCTGGTCTACCCCATCTTTCTATTTGATAGGAGAAAAAAACCGAGTCCCACAGAGTGGAAGAGACTATAGGCTCCCCACGTAGGGGTTTGAGGTGTCAAGGTAAATCAGAGCCCAGGTCTGCATGAGGATGGCTTACGTGCCCGTTATTATGGAGGGCAGTGTGGGCAGCGGAGAAGCACTGGTCTGGGCTTTAGGAAACGCACAGCCCATCCCCCAGTTGCTTGTGGTTTGCGCAGTGTGACCTTGAGCAATCTGCCAAGTCTCTCTGGTCTCAGATCCTTCACTGGGGTGATCTCAAGGTCCTTTTGCCTCTCTGGGAGTTCCAAGGCTGGAAAGCAAAGCCTGGGCATCAAGGCAGTGGGCAATCTGCAGGCTGCTGTTTTCTTCCCGTGCCTGGCCTACTCCCCATGCTGAGGCAAAGCTAAGATCGAGGGGACGCTCAATAGGAGACTGGGGTAGATCAGAGATGGGAATCCTCAGCTGTCTAAATTGGTTGGGTCCAGCCCCTCACTGGACACACGGAGGCCAGAGAGGACCTTATGTTCAAGATCATGCTCAAGGTCACATGGAGAGTTGGGGCAGAACCGGGAAAGAATCCAGCCTTTTTTTTTTTTTTTTTCCCTACAGGAAGCCTCCCATCTGCAGCAGCTGGCAATTTGGGGGACCATCTCTGGCCAGGAAAAGGGCCTTTTGGAGCAGAGCAGACAGAACTCTAGATAGGCCTTCATCTTCTGACTACCTCTTAAAGACAGGATGTCCTGGCAGGTCACCCACCTCCCCTTGGCCCCCCTCCCTTGCCTGCAAGCACCTTACCATGGTCTCATCTCCGGCTGGAAGGCAGGAAGGAGGCAAAGAAGGATGCATAGGACAGGCAACCACTCTGGCAGGGTAGTCTCGGGCAGCTTTCTCCTTGTTGGCTTTGAGTTCTGCATCTGTAACACAAAGAAATGGCGTTGAAGATGCTCTTGACAGGACTTTCAGCCCTAACAGGACTGTGACACGTGAGTTTAACACTCAAGACCAGGAAAGGTTATTAAGCAGGCACTGTGTTCAGCAGGGTGGATTGAGATGGATCTAGCCATTCTCTGGTGCTTTACAGTGCATTGAGTGGGGGACCCAGTGCCCAGGGTTCCTGGTGGCCCCAATCCTTTCTCAATTCTGGGAACCTGGACTGACTCTCTGTCTCCAGCTTGAACCCAGAGCTCAGTTAGCTCTGGTCTTGAATGCCCAGGAATGCCTGTTGGCTGGATCAATGTTCATGCCCACTCCCCAGGACTCTGCCCAGGACCCTGCCCTTCCCTCCACCCTGTCCCACATAACTTACCACCTCCCCAGCGCCTGTCTGGCCCCCCTCCTTATCTGCTTTGCACCCCCATCTCTCTATACTTGGTCTTTTTGTGACTCAGTCCAAAGAGGAGGCCCGCTTTCCTCTTTCAGCCTCCTTTGACCCTCCCCTTCCCTCACCCCCCACTCCTCAACTGCTGGGGGAAAGGAGGGACAGGAAAGAAAGAGGCCAAAAATAAAGCATCTTGTTCTAAGCTTCCCTGTGACCCTCCAGGAATTTCCATGTACACTCTTGGGGCGTGTGAACAGGGCTCTCAGGGACCCTGGTCCCCTCTGCCTCATTCCTGCTGGGAGGAAGGCCATCGGCTGAATGTCCCCCGGGGATCCGGTCTCACAACCAGGCTCCAGGTCTCCCTGGGAAGGGCAGAAGGCAGCAGCGCGGTGAAAGGAAGTGGGAGGGAAGGAGTCCCCAGAGGCCTCGTGTGCAGCCAGGGCAGAACTGATGTCATGCCCAGCTGGGAATCTGACATTCAGGCAGGAGCGGGCTCAGCCCCAGGAGACTGGCCCAGGCAGCCAGGGCTGTGATGTGAAATCCCCGTCGGTGGTGGGAAAAGCCTAGAGCCTAATGCTTGACTTCTCTCTACAGCGGCACCGCTAAGGTTGCATACCTCTGGTGCTGGGAGCTCCCACTTTCTCTCTTTGGAGAGGCTATTGGCGCTTCCTTCCCAATGTCCCGATGACATCTGTCTCGCTGGGGGTGCACCCCCATCCTTTCCTGCTCCCCAGAAAGCTCTTCAGATGGAGACTGCAGCCCTTGGGCTTCCTGCTCGTTCTGATCCCACCCGAAGGTCACCTGTTCCTGTGGTGACATCGCAGAGTCACCAGTGCCCAAATCCCCAGGGCTCTCCCCTGCTTGGTTGCCTCCTGATGGGGCTTTGGGGTTGGGGACAAACAGACTAAAAAAAGGGACAGATGCCGAGAAGGACCTGTCCCACCTTCTGGGGCTCTGGTTTCTGGCTATCCAAGCCACTTCACGGCCAGGCCTTCCCTACTTTGCCAGCCTCAAACCTCACGGAGTTCTTAGACTTAACCCTTCGTTCCAACCAACAGGGCTTATTTGCTCCCCTTGAAAATGTCTTCCCGGCCCTGACTCTGTGCCTTTGCACACAGAGCTGTCCACCTGGAACGCACTCTCCTTTCTTCTCTGTCCAAAGTGTACCCTGCTACTCTGACCCCCCACCCCAGGTTTCCTCCCGAGGGTCTGAGCATCACTGTCATATATGGGGTGACTGGAGCTGTCCCCCTTTTTTCAAATCAAACAACAGCACAGCCCGAAGAGCCCGGAGGGATGGAGGAGCTTACAGAGGGTGCTGGCTGCAGAGCCAAGGCCAGAGCCTTAGTCTGGTTCTCTCCCTTCCTCCCCTTCTATTCAGCTTAGCTCAGCAGGTGCCCTCAGGTTCAATGGTTTTGTGGGGCCGCCTGCCTGAGGTCTGCCTGAGGTCAGGCAATCGTGCGTGAGGGGCAGGCTGACCAGCGGCCTCCAGCTCAGCAGTCCAGCCAGGGGTGGTGCCATCGGAGGCGCAGCCGCCTTCCCTCTGGAAGCCTCTCTCATCCCCATCCCTGCTGCCCCGAAGAAGGAGGAGGAGGAGGGACCCTCTGCCTCATCGCTGCTGGGTAGAAGCCATCGGCTTCCAGTTTGGGGCTCTCTACCTCCTTCAGACCTCGGCTTGGGTAGGAGGAGGGTCTTTGAGGAGGGGGCTCTCGGTACAGGCTCTTGGGGAGGAGCCAGGTTGAGCCTGCTTCTCCCAGCCTGGGCCTGGCTGGCTGCCCCTTCCTCCAATCTCCCATGGGCTGTTTGGCTAAGGGGCAGCCTTGACCGCTGATTACCCCCAGGGCACTCAGCCGCACCAAGGGCTGCTCCTATTGTTTGCCAGGGTGCATCTTTGCCCCGAGCAGGCCTGGGGGTGGGTGCGGGAGGCTGTGCCCCATCCCAACAGTGACTGATCCAGAAGGAAGCACGGGGCTTCCACGACCCCTCCCAAAGCCCAGAGCGGGGCTATGAGGCAGGGTAGGACCAGAACTGGTTCTTGCTCACGGACTCACTGGGGTGGTGCTAGCGTGTGAGCACATGGCCTCTGGAGGCCGCCGCTCCTGGTGTTGAGTCCCAGCGTGGCTGCTTACAAGCTGTGTGACTCTGGGCAGATGACTAACCTTTCTGAGCTTCTAGGTTCCCTGCGGGATGATTCTTACCTCAGAGAGTGCTGGGCAAAGGATGTGGGCAGAGTTGATTGTTTTTTTGTGTGTGTTATTGTTGTTAGTCCTCACCTGGGATATTTTTCGATTGGTTGCCTCCCACACACACCCTGACCAGGGCTGGGATGGAGCCTGCAATGGAGATGCCCTTAACCAGAATCAAACCCGGGACTCTTCAGCCCGTGGGCTGATGCTCTATCCACTGAGCAAATCCGGCTAGGGCCAACTGTTATTTTTGAGGGAAAGTTTATCCCCTCCCCAGGTGGAAAGAAGATTTCAAGCCCTGTACGTCTCTTCTACCCCCCAAAAGCTGTCTTTAGTATCACAGTTTTGCCATCACATTTTAGTGAGAACTTACTATATGCTAGTCAGTGTTCTGAGGGCTGTATGAGTTTTGACTCACTTAATCAGGCGGCTCAATAAGCCAACGAGACAGGTGTTCTTATCATGTTCAAGGCCACGCAGGTCCTACCCAGCAGATGTGGTCCTGACTTCCTCTGGCGCCTTTAACAACCAGCCTACCACCCCTCAGTGCCACTCTGGCAGCGCTCTGACCCTTGCCTGGTCCCCTCATCCCCTGGGCACCGGGATTCACCCCACATCTGAAGCCTCCTGGCTCCAGAGTCGGCCTGTTTCCTCACTGGAACAAAAACAGGCCCGAATTGGTCTCCGCGGGCCAGGGAGCGGCTGATTCACGCTGTCTTTAAGGCCCGCTGTGAATTGGAGAAAAGGTTTCTGGTGGCAGAGCACTGCCACCAACAATCCTCTGTTGCAAGAGGGAAGGGGGCTGGCTCTGGAAGTGTGTAGTGAAGCCCCGTGGGGCCTGTCTAGACAGGCCCTTAGGAGGTGGCAGCCACGGAGGGCCTCCTCCCCGCATTCCCCTCACACCCCCGAATTCCTGCTGATCGGCCCTAAGGTGACCTCTGATTGGACCACAGCCACTGCATACTGCTGCGGAGGGAAGGGGGGAGGAAGGGCCCCAGGGCTGTGCCCACTGCCAACCAGGGCCTGCAGGGTTCTCTGCAACTTGGTACAGATGTAGGGCAATTTCTAGATACCCATTTGGGGGGACATAGCAGCATTTTTGTTTCTTCCTTACATTCTTTATTACACAAATTAATAGATACAAAATAGAGTGTCACATACGTACTTCAAGAAGTCTGATAATTTCAAGTGCTGTAAGAAGGGGCCACTTGGATCAGCCACTTGGGAAAATAACGCGGTGCTCCCCTGTAACGTGTACAGGCATGGACCCCCAAACCCAGTAACCCTCCCCAGAACTAAAGCCCAGAGAAACTCACGTGCACTAGGAGATGTGGACAAAAATGGTCCTAACAATAATCGGAAAAAGGCCTTTTCACAGATGTTTGCAGGACCCCATGGCCCTGAGCCCGGGGGACTGTTTAGTTGGAAATTGCCTATGAGGCGGCCCCAGGCACAGCCCAGAGGCGAAGACCTCGGGGACCATCTCCCTGGACCCCTCCAGGCTCACTCGGGAGTCAGGCACAGCCCCCAGTTTCAGGGGTGGCACTGGGCCTGGAACTCTCTCATCCTCGGTGCTGCGTGTGTCAGCTTGTGCCAGAACTGGCCAGGCCGGGAAAGGGCTGACTTTGCCCAAAGACTTGCAGGGTGGCTCTTAGGGACCAGGGGCAAGCCGACTCCTTATCCCGGTCCCAGGGCGGAGGCAGGGCGGAGGGAGAGCAGGGCCCCAGAAGACTTGGGTTCAAGCTCCATGCGGCCGCTCTCTGAGCCTCGTCTCCTCTGTGAGGGGGTGGGAGTCCTGGTCACTGCTCACCTGAGAGTCACCGGGAAGTTCTGGGTGGGGTGGCCCAGGGGCAGGGCAGGAGGTGGGAGACCCCTGGGGAGGGAGCTTCTGGGGCAGCCAGAAATTATAGCGTCCGGGCCTAACAATTCACTAGCTGTGTGAGCTTAGCCAAGCACTTAACCTCTCTGTGTCTTTCCTCATCTGTACAGGGAGGATGAGGATGATAATGGCACCTACGTCACAAAGTTGTGAGGATGAGACGAATTAATCTGTGCAAAGGCCTTAGGTGGTGCCTGGACCGTCATAAGCACGGCCTCGCTTTCCTATGCCTATCACCTGAGGGAGCCCGGGCTGGGCAGGGAGACAGTCCGTGCCAGCTCTGCCGTCAGCTTTCTAGTCACCCAGAGCAGGGCTCTCTTCTGTGGGTCCTGTGGCCCCTTTGCCAGAGTCCCAGGCTGCTTCCCAGCAGCGCCTTCTCACATCTCCATGTGCCTGGGGCTTGCAAAGCAGAACCCTGGGCCCCGTCTCAGAGGTCCTGTACTGGGTGAGTGTGCAGTGGTTTAGACACCACACTTGGGGACACACGGCTCATGGACGCCCTACTGAGGCTCAGGGATGGCAAGTGGCCGCATGGAGCTTGAACCCAAGTCTTCTGCCTCTACCGGGGTCACTTGTCCGTAGTAAACAGGCCAGAACTGGATCCAGGCAGGGCCTCCTTTTGGACTATGATGGCCTTGGGTCTCACGTCACCAGCAGTGGGGAGGTGTGGGTGCTGGGCAGGCTGGTGCTGGAGGACTGTGTCCATTTCGGGCCCCAGATGTGGCCAGAGCTAGTTCAGAAGAGTGTCTCCCAGTCCTGACCTCGGGCCTCTGCCTCTACCTAGCTCTGTGTCCCCATGCCCATCCCATATTGCCTGCTTTCCTCTGAGTCCTCACTTTCCCCCCCAAAGTCCTCTGCTGTCCCTCCGTTCCCATCCCGCGCTGCTGTCCTGATCCAGAGACCAGCCCCTCCCCCACCAGAGGCTGCCTGGGGCCAAGCCCGCAGCCAGAGCCCCTTCAGCTCCTTTTAGGCACCTGAGGCCCAACCTCCACAAGTTCCCACCGGCTACGGGCATCTGCTTGCTCTCAGCCAGGGGCTGAAGGGCAGACTCGTCTCAGGGCTCCTGGGGAAACTTCCTGGCACTGGTACCCTTTAGCTTGAATGGGGCTCAGAGGCCACATCCTGCATGGAGACTGGGTCCCCCAATGGCTTCATGGCACAGCAGGAGGCTGCAGGTCGGAGAGGACAAGGCGCCTCCCCAAGGCCACCGGGCCGGCAGGAGAGGCAGAGCTGGGCTGGTGCCCAGGCCCATCCCCATCCCCAGCCAGCGTGCCCATCCCACTGCCCTGACCTCAGGCCAGTACTCCTGCCTTCCTGCCTATCTGCCTGCCTGCATAGCCCGAGCTGATACAGCTTCTCCTCCAGTTTTGCTTCTTGAAACTCTTATTTGAAAACAGTTTTCCTTGCCAGGAGCCCCGGGCTCTTGGAGCTGTGAAATCAAACCTCGTGAAACACAGAAGCACTGTCTACCGAGGACCCGGGGAGATGGGCCCAGACCGGTCACGGCGGTGAAACGCAGCCAGCAAGACGTGAGCAGTGTCCACTCCCCCTGTTCCCACCCGCTACCCGCCTCCCCCGTTTCATCCCAGCCACAAGAAGTCCTCGAAGCCCACAGGACCACAGATTCCACACATCCGTCAGCGCGGGAGGGTGCTTAGAGATCGTCAAGCGCAGCCCCTATGCAGATGGGGAAACTGAGGCCCAGAGAAGCAGAAGCACAGAGCAGGTTAGCCAGAGAGCAAGGACTAAACGCCCAACACAGTGTTCTCCTGGGGAGGATGCCACAGTCCCCCCCCCGTCCCCCCACACCCCCACATCTGCCTCCGGTGCTTACCGCTCCTGTGTCTGGTCCAGGTGCGGCTCCTTGTGGCCCAGAGATGGGGGTCAGGCCATTTGGGGGATCTTTGAGGATGTCACTGCTTCTCAACTGACTTCACTGGGACGCTGGCACCCCTCGCTGCTGCCGGGGCATTTTTAAACGGCTGACACCAAGCCCCCAGCCCCTCGCTCGCTGCTCCCTGGCCAGAGGCCCTCTGCCTTTTACCTTATATGAGCTGAAGAGGCAAGCCCAGTGTTGGGGTGAGGCGGGTGCTGAGCCCTCCCGGGGCCCCGGATTGGCCCAGGCGCCCGCCACGTGACCGCCTCGCCTTGACCTGCCCCCTGTGCCGAATGTTGCTTTTACCCCCTAAGGAAGGAGTGGTTGACAATTTTCATATTTCTTCTAAATTTGGAGATTTCAGACAATGCTGGGAGGTTTGGCTTCAGCTGCCAGAGGCCCATGTGGAAGTCATTAAGCCCAGGAAGGGGGGCCAGGGGAGAGAGGGAGGCAGGGAGAGGAGGAGGAGGAGGAAGGGGTGGGGGCCAGAGGCTGAGGGTTGCCAGTTGTCAGCCTGGGAACATGAGCAAAGCCCTGGGAGTAAGCTGTGTGTGAGAATTTCCTTCCTCCGCTCCGTCCCTGGGTCCCAGGACTGGAGTGGGAGTGCTGGGATTTTCTGGGAACCGTTAGCTGGGAAGACATCAGTTCGGGCTCCTGGGGCCTAGAGGGTGGTGGTGATGGCAAGGGACTGGGGACCATGAGGAAGCAAATCCACGCTCCAGAAAATGGGGGCCCTGGCAGGCCAACCCCATCACTGTGCAAAGGAGGCCAGGGACCCAGGGACAGGCCTGCCCTTGTCATAGAGGCGCTGCCACAGACAGGAGCTTCAGTCCAGACACCCCGGTCTCTCTTTCCCCCCGCCATCCTAGTTGTCAGAGATGCCCCTCTCTTACCATACCCCTCCTTTCCCACGCTTTAGCCCTACGGGCCTGCTAGAGCTATCTTAGCATGTCTTTCATGCCTCAGGGCCTTTGCACTGGCAGTTTTTTTCTGCCCAAAGTGCCCTTTCCCCAGCACTGGCTCCTCCTGCTTCTGGTCTCAGCTCAAGTCACCTGTAGATGAGGCCTGGCCTGGACGCTGTATCATTCCCCACCACTGCCCCTGCTCATGGCCCTCCAAGCCCGCCACACATATGCCCTTATTTCACACATCTCCTGGGTTAGCTGCTCATTGTCTAGCTCAGTGGTTCTCAACCTCTCTAATGCCCTGACCCTTTAATACAGTTCCTCATGTTGTGGTGACCCCAACCATAAAATTATTTTTGTGGCTACCTCATAACTGTTATTTTGCAACTGTTATGAATCGTATCTGTGTTTTCCAATGGTCTTAGGCGACCCCTGTGAAAGTGTTGTTCAACTCCCAAAGGGGTCGCGACCCACAGGTTGAGAACCGCTGGTCTAGCTCTTCCAGGGAGTGTGACCCCTGGGCCGGCCTGTGTCCCCAGGCCTCCCACAGGGCCAGAGGCAGAGCCCTGCAGCAGCTGCTCTGAGGCTGGAGGAGGGCTCCTCCCAGTGGTCAGCCTCGCCCAGAGCCGAGGGCTGCCTCCCCATCGCTGCCCTTTGTTGTTCAGAACTTCCCTTCTGTGGCTGTGGGGCCGGACCAGAGCTACCGCCCTGCACAGTCTAATTCCTGGTCCGCTGGCTCCTGGCTGCCCCTCCCTCTCCTCCCGCAGGGCCCCGATTCCCTCAGGCACAGGACCTGGTCCCGTCCTGGGGCCAGTGGCCACGAGGGTGTGGGATGTTCAGCCCGACACAGTCCCTGACCTCACAAGGCCCCAGTTTAGCGGGGCATCCTCACTCCCTCTTCATTCCTCCTGAGGAAATGGCCCTCCTGAGGCGGGAGGCCTGGGAGCCTGTGGCTGCCCTGTGCTTCCCAGCCAGCCAGCTGCTGCTCTGAGCCTCACTTTCCTCCTTTGTGAAACGGATAGTTAGGCTGCCTTACAGCATTGCCGTGAGGGTCGAAGTGCGGGGTGGGGTGGGGGGCAGGAGCCTGCTGTCCTGGGGATGGGTCAGGCAAGGGTTCTGCTACTGCCCACGGGTGGAGGGGGCCCTGGGAAGTTACTTAATGTCTGTGAACCTTATTTTCCCCTTCTGTAGAATGGAGGGAGAAACAGCACCCCCTTTTAGGATTGCCAGGACCAAGAGGTGAGACTGTGCTGGTGAAGGGTTAGCCCAGGGCCCGCTTCCGGTGCTCAGTGAGCATCCGGTGTGGTTAGGTGTTGTGACTCCGGAGCTAACACACAACAGACTCGCATTCATGCCATCCCTTTCCTTCCTGAACCAAGGAGATGGATTCCATTCATATGCCCCTCCCTCCTTTTCCCCAAGCCAGGGGTGTAAGACCAGGGGCAGGGAAGGCATGGACCCCGCTTCACACCATGCTCAGGGGGCCAGGTTAACACTCCAGGCACCACCAACAGATCCCAGGGCAAAGATGAAGCCCCCCAATAAAACCATCGAGATTATGGAAAGTGCACTGTGGAGACTGTGACACTTAACCTGTGCTTCTGTTAGTTCTGCTACCGTCTGAGCGTCAGAGAATTTTCATCAAGATTGAAAGGAAAAACAGAAAAACTCCCAGTCTGAGTTGTGTTGAGAGCCACCATGTCAATGCCCCAAACTCTGGGCCTGGCTAAACACCTCCGGGCTGTTATCAGAAAGTTTATTATCAGGGGTCAAGACCAGGACTAAAGCCACGCAGAGACAGACCGTAGGACATCCTAGGAGAGGAGGTGTCCTGGCACCAACGGGTCTTACAAGGCTAGCTTAATGGCAGCCGTTTGTGACTCAGTGTCATAAATCTGTCTCAAACATTTCAAAGCCGTCTTTATTTCCTCCCATACCCCCTCTGGGGAGTTATGAGTGCTTTAGGTTTATTAATCACTGTGTGTAGTGGCTTTTCTTTCCAGACTGTGGCCAGCAGCCTTGAAATCCTTCTATTCCCAGAGGAATCAGGTCACTGATACTCCTAGGATGTGTGGGTAAGGTGTCTTGGGAGGCAAAGGGAGGGAGGGCTCTTCTGAGGAGCTGGGTGTGAGAGTGTGTGCGGTGAGTTCTGTGTCTTCAGACAGTGTGTGCAGTCAGGGGCCAGGGGAACCCCAAACAGGAGGGGCCTGAAGAACAGGGAACTCCTGCGGCCTGGGAGGGATGCCTCACTCCTCCAGGTGATCAAGGAAGAGCTTGCGTTGGAACAATTAGAACCTTTAAGAAGATGGAGTTCAGATCCACATAAGTAGGACTTGGAGGGTGGTGAGCACACAATGTGATATACAGATGTTGTATCACAGAATTGTATACCTGAAACTTACATAATGTTATTAACCAGCTACCTCAATAAATTCAATTAAGTAAAAAAGAAATTGATAACTCTTTTTAAATTAAATTTAAATTTTTTAATTAGCTTAAACTATATTATTTTATTGATTTCAGGGAAGAAGGGAGAGGGAGAGAGAGAGAAACAACAAGGATGAGAGAGAATCATTGGGCTGCCTTCTACATGCCCACTACTGGGGATCAAGCCTGAAACCTGGGTATGTGCCCTGACCGGGAATTCAAACGTGTATAAACCTGTTCATAGGCTGAAGTAACAACTACAGAGCTACACTGGCTGGGCAAAATTGGTAACTTTTAAAAATGAAAAAGGACTTTGTCAGTCAGTGGAGCTACTCAAGGATGAGATAAGACTAAAGGGCTTCTTGATAAAGTTGTGTGCTTTCTGTTCCTCGACGAATGCAAGCCAGAAGCTGAATGACAACTTGCAAGTCCCTCCTGGGGCCGAGATCCTATGAACTTCATCGTACACTGCGTGTTCTCACTCCCGACCTGTCCCCCACCACCAGCCCTGACCACACCGATTTGACCCAAAAGGCATACATAGCTCAGAAGGGACCCTCAGGAGACAGTTATGTATTGGAAAGGGCCATGAGCTCTGAGTTAAAATCAAGCTCCATGTATTTTCTTTGACGAGCGTTAAGACTTTAGTTTCATTGATTTAATTTAATTCTGAAAGACACGCTTATAATTTGTAATCAAACCAATTTCTCAAAACATCATTCCATAGAAAGCTGTGCATAGCAAATGAATGAGGTTAAAATCATAGTACAGAAGAAGATATATGGTAAATCCCATTTAAATAAAATGATGTGTCTGTGAAATTATAATGAGGTGCCACTACAATCCTATTAGGTTGGCAATAATAATAATAATAATAATAATAATAATGGAAAAAGAATCTCCTAGTTACTTAGATATTTGTACACTGATGTTCATAGCAGCATTATTTATAATAGCCAAAGTGTGAAAATAATCCAAGTGTCCATCAATAAATGAATGGATAAACAAAATATTTTATACACATACACACACACACATATATACAATGAAATGTTATTCAGCCATAAAGAAGATAAATTCTAGTACATGCAAGAACGTGTATAAACCTTGAAAACATGCTAAGTGAAATAAGTCAGACACAAAAGGACAAATACTGTATGATTCCACTTATCTGAAGTATCTAGAATACACAAAAATCACAAAGACAAAGGAGAATGACGGTTGCCAGGAGCTAGGGGGAGGGGAATAAAGTTGCTATTTGGGATGTTGAGAAAGTTCTGGAAACGAATAGTGATGATGGCTGCACAACACTGTGAATGTACTTAATTGTGCACTTAAAAATGGTTAAAATGGTCAATTTTATGTTATGTTCTTTTACCATATATTTTTTTAAAGATGTATCTGTGTGTGTGTGGATAAGTGTGGGTGAAGCCAGGTGCTCTCCTGGAAGCTGAGTTTGCCTGACTCTTAGTCTCCAGCACAGACAGGTAGGACAGTCCCTGTGGAATGCCTGAAGGGAGCATCTCTGGGGAAGGCAGGGAGGATGGGCCTCCCACTGTCATGGGAAAAGGACGCAACAAATCTTTTCTGCTGGTCAGTGCGGAAGAGTGGCAGTGTGTGTGAAAGGCCAATGGTGTGTACAGTCCAAATCCCTGTGAGCCCTAGCATTCGAGTGCTGATAGGAGGGGGACAGCTTGCATTAAAGGGCCCTGGGTGGTTGGCTCGGAGCCCTTCCCCGGTGGAGGGAGAATATTAGCTCCCACCTCAGTGGCTGCCTTGGGAGTAGTGGACTTGACCCATAGCTCGCATATGACTCACCGAAACCAGCTTCTGATCAGACATTCATGACTTACCACAGTCAGCATGTTTATACAGCACCAGGGTACCAGATGGGACTGGACACTCCCCCCCCCCCCAACTCCAAGACCCTTGGATGCATAAGAGGAAGGTGGTAAGAGCCTTGGAGAGAGCGGCTGCACTGCCGGTCTCACCTGCTGAACCAGCACATGGGCCTTGAACATCCGAACTCTTGGGGCCACTGAGCCACACTAATGGCATCCAGAACTGGGCAAAGGAACACCCCAGTAACATATACGTGTGCATAGGATCGCACATGTGTGTGGAAATGCAGTTAGATGTTTGAAAGAATGTGGGAACTTGGGTAATTCTGGCTTATTCTATTATTGTTATCTGTGCTTGATATTTTCCTAAGTCACATTGAGCATTTGTTATTCTCGCTATCAGAAAAGAGGCAATGATCACATTTTCAAAAGGCACATAAAAGGTCCTTGACAGCTTACTTGGTGTTAGAACTTATGGATGCCAAGTGTGCAAAACTGAAAATTCAACCCAGGGCTGTTTGACAAGGAGGGACCGGCCAAGGTTCAGTTGTAGGAAACCATTCTTGTTAGTTTAAGCAGAAAGGGATTTCCGACAGGGACCGGGGGCCTTGCACACCTGTTGGAAAGGCTGGAGAAGCTCCAGGCAGGGCCTGGACAGGACTGGGTCGGCCGCACCACTGAGCTGTCCCTCTGGAGCAGCTGCTGGGGTCAGGAAGGGCCACCTGACTGTTGACTTCAAGAACACAGACTGTGGCCGAGGTCGGTTTGGCTCAGTGGATAGAGCGTTGGCCTTCGGACTGAAGGGTCCCGGGTTCGATTCCGGTCGGGGGCATGTGCCTTGGTTGCAGGCACATCTCCAGTGGGGGGCATGCAGGAGGCAGCTGATCGATGTCTCTCTCTCATCGATGTTTCTGACTTTCTATCCCTCTCCCTTCCTCTCTGTAAAAAATCAATAAAATATATTAAAAAACAAAAAAACAAAAAAAAGAACACAGACTGTGCTGAGTGCAAGGGCCAGGAAGCAATTCTCGCCCCTGCCATGACTGTCCTTCCACACCCACAAAGCCAGCGGTGGCTCTCATTAGTTTCTTAGGGCTGCCACAGATCCCCTGACTCAAACAACAGCAATGGACTGTCTGCCAGTTCTGGAGACAAGAACTCCAGGATCAAAGCATGGCAGGGTCAGGTCCTTCTGAGGGCTGTGAGGGGGAATCTGTCTCAGGCCTCTCTAGAAGCTTCTGGTGGTTTGCTGGCAGTCTTTGGTGTTCCTTGGCTCGTAGATGCATCAGCCTGCTGTCTGCCTTTATGTTCACATGGTTTCTTCCCATGTCTGTCTGTCTCTTAAATCTCCCCCTTTTATAAGGACACCCGTCATATTGGATTAAGTCCACCCTACTTCAGTATGACCTCATTGGAACTAATCCTATCTGCAACTGCCCTATTTCCAAATAAGGGGGTTACAACGTCAACATATGAATTTGGGGGAGGGGGAGAGGAGGACATAGTTCAGCTCATACATGAGTAATGGAGCATTGCTGTGGAAAAACCCATATAGCAGTGTTTGATGTCAACTACAATGATGAAGCAGGGATATGACGTTCATTCAGAGCCAGAGAGAGTCTGGGAAATGTTTTTAGCTTCTTAGGCTCTGCAGTAACGAAGGCATTCTAGGAGTAGGTTGGGATGGATGCTCTGTCAATCCACCAAACCACCCTTCTAAATCCCACACCCTCTACCCACCACTTTGTCCCTGGTCATTTTGTGGCTGGCAAAAGTTCACACCACCAAGCGCATGAACTTGGGGTACTAGAAACAGCACTGTCCACAGAAACCAAGAGTTGGGAGTCGGAGCCCTAGTTTTTTCCTTAACTTGTAGGGTGACAGCACGGCTAACTAACACCCACTGATAGGAAGTCCCACCACCCAGCAGCCACTCAACAAGCACTGTGGTGCTCACTGTCATGACCACATTCTGGAACCTTGGGCCGCACGCTGGTAACTCACTTCATACATTTTCTCCCACAGGCTGCACCACCCAAAGGTGTTCTTTTAGTTTTTCTTGCTACCCTAAGCGTTTTTAAAAAGATAACTGTCTTCTCCCAACCATGGCCAATTGCTTACCATCACTTACTGGGGGACATTGGGTACCCAATTACCTCAACCTGAGCTTCATGTTTTTTGTTTATACCATAATGGGGTTGTTACTGAGGAAGAGACAGAGAGAACAGTCACACACACTGGCTGTGGTTGCTTCTGCTTTGAAGGGGTGAGACCTGACTTACTTCTCGGTGACTCGGTTGACTCATGAAGGTGGGGCCTCTTGGACCCAACCCAGAGAAGAGAAAAAGAGAAGGAACGCAATGATCTTCTTGATATAGTGACAGGCATTTATCTATTTATTTATCATTTATTAATATCTATATATTTTACATAACACACACACACACACACACACACACACACACACACACACTAGAGGCTCAGGGCACAGAATTTGTGCACAGGGTGGGGTGGGGAATGGTGTGTGAGTCCCTCAGCCCAGCCTGCACTCTCTCCAATCTGGGACATCCCTCTCACAATCCAGGACTGCTGGCTCTCAATTACTCGCCTGCCTGCTTGCCTGATTGCCCCTAACTGCTTCTGCCTGCCAGCTTGAACACTCCTTAACCACTCCCCTACCAGCCTGATCAATCCCTAACTGCTCCCCTGCTGGCTTGGTCACCACCAACTGCCCTCCCTAGCAGGTCTGGTCCCTCCCAACTGTGCTCTCCTGCTGGCCATCTTGTGGTGGCCATCTGTGTCCACATGGAAATAGCCATCTTTGACCACATGGGGACGGCCATTGTGTGTGTTGGAGTGATGGTCAATTTGCATATTACCTCTTTATTATATAGGATATTATTGATTTCAGAGCAGAAAGGAGTGGGGAGAGAGATAGAAACATCACTGATAAGAGAGAATTGTTGATCAGCTGCCTCCTGCATGTCCCCTACTGGGGATCAAGCCTGCAACCTGGGCATGTGCCCTTACCTAGAATTGAACCCTTCAATCTGCTGGATGATGCTATATCCACTGAGCCAAACAGCTAGGGCTAAAAAATACTTTTATAGATTTTTAGAGAGAGGAAGGGAGAGGGAAGGAGAGAAAGAAAAAAAAACATCACTGAGAGAAACACCAATCAGCTGCCTTCTGCATGCCCCCTACCGGGAATGGGGCTCGAAACCTGGACACATGCCCTGACTGGCATCAAATCTCTATCTCCTGGTTCATGGGTCAACGCTCAACTACTGAGCCACACCAGCCAGGGCCTTTCCTGTTAGTAGCAATGCTGCAAAGCCTGTCCTGATCCTTGTGTCATTCCTACGTGGGGGTGCCTTTTTCAAACAAAGGCCTGGAAGAGCAGTTGTTGGATCACAGGTCGCAGGCATTTGTGGTTCTGAGATATACTGTCCCCTGTCCCCTCACAGAGGTTGTGAACAATATGCCCTCCCACCAGCAATGGATGGTCTCTCCAGGCAGCCTGCGGGGAGGAGGACGAGAACCTGGGAGGAGAATACATATATAAAACATAGACATTAGGAACCTGGCCGGGAATACATAGGTACCACATAGAAATTAGGAAAGACGGAAGTAAAAATAAAAGAGCCTAATATTGTTCCTAAGCCTGAAATTATACCTGCTTTGGAAACCAGAGGCCTAGTTTTAAAAAAGCATAGAGCTGGCTAGTCCAAGGGACTTAGAGGTGTGTGTGTGTGTGTGTGTGTGTGTGTGTGTGTGTGCGCACTCAGGAATGGAGGTGCTGGGAGAATTGGGAGGTTTGGGACATGGGAGGCTTTTCTTGAGTGGCAGGGGCCTGGGCTGAGCTTGCATGGAAGCCCTGAGTGAGGAGTGGGCCGTGGTTCTGTAGTAGATGGACTTAATTGTCTTGGCTTGGGAGCAACTTGCAAGATCCTTGTACCCCAACTTCGGCTGCATGAGTGGGGAGCCTTTAAGCTTCATAATGATCCCATTCCTCACCCTGAGAGTCCCCTTAGATAAGTCCCTTGCCACCTTAAACAATGAGCTTAACTATGGGGACTTAGTTATGTATTATATTATAATTATATTGTATAGAACATTAGCGACTTCTGTTTTTATTTCTATCTTTTCTAATTGCTATTTTGTGTGCGTGTGTGTTAAAGGAATATCATATATTAGCAGAATAGTACTTACAGAATTTGTAAAGAATTATTTTTAAAAATAACCCACTTAAAATTTATTCATTTAAATAAACATGGAGATACAGCTAGCCCCTAGCGCATTTTTCAGGAGAGGGAGGAGGGCTTGTGCTAACGATGACTGCTATTGCAGGGGGCTCAGTTTGACAGGGAACCCAAGAGTAATGCGATTATTGTTTCACTTGCTCGCTGTAGAGCAAATTCATATTCACTGCATACGTGTGAGAGGGTTATGGTAACAGGGGGGTTATTGGAGACAATTTCCAACTACGAGCAACCTGGTTGGTGGGGTTAGGAATATTACTTTAATGTCCCCGCTGGGCCTTGGCTTAAATTTTGCGTGTTCATCTCTCCCCTCTGCTGCTGAGGCCCGCTCCCAGCCTCCCCACCTCCCTGCCCACCCCACCCATGTCTTTCCATCTGACACTCCTCAGCCAGCTCTTGGGACTGCAGGCTGACTCCAAGCCTTCGTAAACCACCCAGGACTGTTAAACAAATCCTATAATTAGAAGCCAGGTTTCCTAAACGCAGTGAAAAATGTAACGCTACCCTCTGTTTGTTCACTGGATGCTCAATGCATGTCCCATGACCCAGAGGAGCTGTGACTTCGGGTTTCCAAGAAGCCTTAATAAGGTAATGTTTATAAAGTTCTTAACTTTACAACTCCGCTGGAATACTACAACTCCGTGAAACAAGGAAAAGCCGTAATTCCAAAGAGATACCCTCTACCCCCATCCGCACCCCATCCTGCCCTAGTGGTGAGGAATGTCATCCCCTTATGGGGTATGTGAAGAGCCCCAAGACTTGGCTTAAAGTAAGTGAGTTCTGGCCCTAAATCTGACCCTGAATTGCTGTGTGACATTGTATCAGTCTCTTCCCCTCACTGGACTTTATTTTTAAAAGTAAATCTTTACGAATTTGGTAAAATGCTATTTCCAGTCTCCCTGGCTGGAAAAAAAGAAGAGATGATAAGACTTGCTTGTTCTAAAAGGCCCTTGAAACTGGCATTCTGCAGTTTCATTCTGTGCCTCTCTGCCATTGGGTTTGTCTCAAGCAAGGATTCTTCTCCAAATTCGACCTCCCTTCTCTGGACTCTGCAAAAGCACTTAGTGATGAGACTTGAACTAGGTAAATCTAGTTTGTGGTTGGCAAGATCCATAGATATATACCTCTTCCTCCCTTGGCTTTGAACACCTATGATCCTCTCTCATGAGGTAAAATGCACAAGAAATAATGTGAAAATAACTCGTGGAAAATAAAACAACAAAAAGAACTCTGTAATTCTTTGAAAGGCTTCAAACTGGTCAAAATGAGGCACAAGGAAAAGAACAGGGCTGTGCTGCTGGAGATGCAGCCACTGTTAACTTCGTGCTTTAATGTTATGTTAACGTCATAATAGCTGACATTTATTGGGTTCTTTCTGTGACCCAGACTCTGCTGAGGACTCACATCCATCTTCTCAGTTAACCTCACAGCAAATCTGGTACTTTCTCATCATCCTCATTGCACAGATAAGGAAAGGACAGTTAAAGAGATGACAGAATTTTCCCAAAGGAAATAGGTGGTTGGAATAGAGACTCCAGAACCCATTCTTGACCGCTATAAATCTGTTGTCTACGAAGCTCTGAGCCTTTGTGGAAGTCAATGTCGCGATGAAGCTTCCGTCACTCTGTGTCCCTGAGTGATTCCAATGAACAGAGCATGCCTTGCAGCCAACAAGATCTGGGGGCTGTTTGTTACTGCCGCACAACATGGCCCCTCCTGACTGATACTCCTTGTCATAGGGCAGAGGGAATAGCTTTGTTCTGTGTAAAGAGCCAATTTGTCACCAACAGAGGAAAGGGAGGTGGACATTTAAAACAAGTAGAGACTGCCCTGACTTGTTTGGCTCAGTGGATGCAACGTTGGCCTGCAGACTGAGGGGTCCTAGGTTCAATTCCAGTCAAGGGCATGTACCTTGGTTGTGGGCACATCCCCAGTAGGGGGTGTGCAAGAGGCAGCTGATTGATGTTTCTCTCTCATGGATGTTTCTAACTCTCTATCCCTCTTCCTTCCTCTCTGTAAAAAACCAATAAAATACATTTAAAGAATAAGTAAATAAAACAAGTAGAGACTAATAAGAGACTCATGAGCATTGAGTAGGAGCATCATTGAGAAGCCAGCACAATGACCAGTAAGGTCTCGTTGAGCCTGGGACTCTAAAAAATGGTCTAAAAATTGAGAAGATTTGGAAGTGATTCTGGAATGACGAGGTCAGAGCTAGCTCTGTGGTTGAGATAATGGGATAGAATACAAAGAAATCCCAACCTGGAAGACAACAATTATAGACATAGATAGCTATGTGATCACCGGATTGAAGAGCCAAACCAACCCAGCTTTTCCAAAAACACACCACTGGAGAGAAGGAGATTGGGATCCCAATCCTTGAATTTTCTCTGGAACTGACCTAGAAAACATCCTGCCTGGCACCAAGGCCTCTCGCCAAACACATTTCCCTCCAATCTAGATTTATCCGTAGAACACAGCTAGGCCACGTCAGAAATCATTTGGATGACCTTTGGCACTCTGTGTATACTGCCGAATGGCAGGCAAGGGTGCCCACCTGTAATTACTGCTTAGTTTTAATGCTCCTTTCCTAGGCTGGGGCAAAGGTTAGCATGGGTGGTGGTCAAAGTGGCCTCAGAGGCCCAGGCTTTCTTTCTTTCTTTCTTAAATTTATTTATTTATTTAACAAGCTTTTATTTTTTTAATTATTTTTTTAAATTTAATAAATCTTTATTGTTCAGATTATTACAATTGTTCCTTTTCCTCCCTCCCCCAGCTGCCCTCTACCTGGTTCTCACCCCACCCTCTGCCCTTGTCCCTCCATCCTCATCCATAGGTATATGATTTTTGTCCAGTCTCTTCCTGCACCCCTCACACCCCTTTCTCCCTGAGAATTGTCAGTTCACTCCCTTTGTATGCCCCTGATTCTATTATATTCACCAGCTTATTCTGTTCATCGGATTTTTTTATTCACTTGATTTTTAGACTCACTTGTTGAGATGTGCATTTGTTCATAATTTTTATCTTTACCTTTTTCTTCTTCTTCTTCTTAAAGAATAGTGTTCAGCATTTCATATAATCCTGGTATAGTGGTGATGAACTCCTTTAGCTTTTCTTATCTGTGAAGCTCTTTATCTGACCTTCAATTCTGAATGATAGCTTTGCTGGGTAGAGTAATCTTGATTGTAGGTTCTTGCTATTCATCACTTTGAATATTTCTTGATTGTAGGTTCTTGCTATTCATCACTTTGAATATTTCCTGTCTGGCCTGCATAATTTCTGTTGAGAAATCAGCTGACAGTCATATGGGTCCTTCCTTGTAGGTAACTGTTTTTCTCTTGCTGCTTTTAATATTCTCTCTTTGTCTTTTGCTCTGGGCATTTTAATTATGATGTGTCTTGGTGTGGTCCTCTTTGGATTCCTTTTGTTTGGGGTTCTGTGTGCTTCCTGGACTTGTAAGTCTATTTCTTTCACCAGGTGGGGGAAGTTTTCAGTCATTATTTCTTAAAATAGGTTTTCAGTATCTTGCTCTCTCTCTTCTTCTGGCCCGCCCATAATTCTGATATTGATTGGTACACTTCAAGTTGTCCCAGAGGCTCCTTACACTATCTTCATATTGTATTCTTTTTGCTTTTTGCTTTTCCAGTTGAGTGTTTTTTGCTTCTTTGTATTTCAAATCTTTGACTTGATTCTTACGATCCTCTAGTCTGCTGTTAGATCTTTGTATAATATTTTTTATTTCAGTCAGTATATGCTTTATTTCTAGTTGGTCATTTTTCATATCCTTGAGGGTCTCGCTAAATGTATGGGCTTTTTCTAGAAAGTTCTTGAAAAACTTATAACCATGGTTTTGAACTCTGTATCCAGTCATTTGCTTTCCTCCATTTCTTTCATTTGTGATCTGTTTCTTTGTCTCTGCACTTTGGCTGCTTCCCTGAATTGGTAGAGTAGCTTTGTGTGCTAGGTGTCCTTTAGGGCCCAGAGGCTCAGCCTCCCCAGTTACCTGAGGTGGACTCTCTTGGTGCACCCCTTTGTGGGCTGTGTGTACAGCCTTGTTGTAAGAGGCCCAGGCTTTCATCCTAAGCTCTGCCCCCTTTTCTGTGCTCTATGACTATGGGCAGGTTATTTCCCTTCCTAGGCCTCAATTTCCTCTTTTGTAAAATCTTTATATTCACATGTGGTTGATATAAACAGTAAGTACAGTCAGATATAAAAGTACTTTGTAAACTGTGGAGTGCTATACACATGCCAAGGGTATCGCTCTTACCACCGGGGCGATGTCGGTAGTATCTGCCTGGCTCCTCGGGCTGGACCATTTCTGTCTCCCAGGACCAGAAACTTTGAAACTTGTAACTTTTATGTCTTGCAACATAAAAACAATTATGGAGGCATTCTTTTCTGGGAACCAGACTTTGGAAATGGTCAGATTTCACATGAGCCATTTCTTCCTTTTTCCTCACAAATGCAATATTTATGAGAACTGACCTTCCAATGGAAATTTGGCAAGCTATCACATTCTGGAGACAGTGTACCTTCCTCCACACACCCCAAGGGCTGAGGTCATGGGCTTCCCAGGAGATCCTGCAGTTCCCAAGGATGCGGGAGGTACAGGAGACTGAGAGGAGAGGGGCCCAGCAAGAGTCCCTATATCGACCATAGGCTGACCCTAAAATACCAGTATCGTGATGTCTGCCATCCTCTGTAAGAGCTTCAGCTCAGGACCTGTTTAACTGTTCACTGCTGTATGCCTAGAATAGATGCTCAAATACAGCCGTGTGTCAAATGAAGCGAATGAACCATCCCCAACAACTCACAAAGGTCCTCATTGCCCATACTTTGCAACTTACAGTTTCCCAGACAACATCCGTAAGCCATCCTCTGTTTTCTCAAGATCATCTCTCCACAGAGACAAACTTCTGCATGGAGGCCAGGGCTGGGACGCACAGGAGTCCTCAGAGCCTGTATGTTTTTGAGGCTGTTTTCTGGGGGAGGAAGGATGGGGATGGAGGCCTTGGCCATGCCATTAAGGCTGCGTGCTGAAATGCGACATGATGCTGACTGTCACCTCAAGGGGTGGGCTGTGAATAGCTGCTCCCTCAGCAAGACCTGCCCTGGTCACAGGTCCCCAAGACAGGCAGTGAGAAGCACATGGGTCAATTAGACATGTTGGCTTGGCTGCCTGTTAGACCCTTCAAAACCATAACAAAACGAAACACACACCTACAAGACTCTGCCCAGGAACTTGCACCCATACAGATATACACCAAACAAGTGTAATAAAAACAGCAATGACAGAAGCTAATGGGTAAGGCAGACTGATAAATACCATCCACTTTTAGCTTGGTTCCGGGGAGCAGGCCCTTGAACCCAAGCTGCAAAGGAAATCTCCTCTCCCCTTCCCAGGACTCCTCGCCTATAAACAGCCAGAAGCCATGGACCCCCTTCCTCTCCCATCCTCCACAGCCCAGGCTTCTTCCTCCACCGGGGTCCACACTCTGGGGGCCTGAAGAGACCATTTCTCAGGGCTGTAGCCTCTTCCTGCTTCTGCTGGAGGATGGAGCCTCCCACCCGAAATAGACACAGACCCACCCTGCGAGAGGAGGGGCTGACGGCTCTGGGGGGAAAGCCAGAACTCTGGATCTTGTAAGTCCAGATGTCCTGTAAACGCCGAGCAGAGTATAAACATCCCCCGGGACTGAGGGGAGGATATGCTGGTGGGCAGGGCGGCCGGCGCCTCTGTCTGCCCTGGGACACGCTGTTTATTCCAGGTCCCGCACGAGCCCTCTTGGGCTCCTTCCTGCCCCAGGTCTGGGCAAGTCAAGGCAGGCCGAACAGCCCTGTAGGGGGGAGTGAGGCCTTGAACGTAGACTTCCACCTCTCAGGGCCGGAGAGGAACCGTCTATGAAAGCTCTCCCAGTCCAACCCTTTCCTCGGCTTGAATCTCCCTCCCAGCACTCCCAGCTGGTCTTCTGGCCTCTCGTGTTTTCAGCTGATGGGGAGTTCACTCTTTTTTCAGGGAAATCCATTCAACTATTGGGATTTGGCAGTTAGAAAACTCTAGAAAAGAGCTGACTACAATTGTTCTGTGCAACCTGACTGAGCAGCGCTAAAACCACGGGCACAACAAAATAGCAGCAGGCCATTCGCTGAGCACCGCTCTGTGGCAGGCACTTACTCCTGAAATCCTCCTTCCTTTTTTTTTCTTTCTATATTTTATTGATTTTTTACAGAGAGGAAGGGAGAGAGATAGAAAGTCAGAAACATCGATGAGAGAGAGACTACGATCAGCCGCCTCCTGCACGCCCCACAGTGGAGATGTGCCCGCAAGCAAGGTACATGCCCCCGACCGGAATCGAACCTGGGACCTTTCAGTCCGCAGGCCGACGCTCTATCCACTGAGCCAAACCGGTCTCGGCTCCCCCTTCCTTTTGAGGGGGGCACATGGGCTTGGAAAAGTTAGGTCACTTGCCCAAGATAACCCAGCTGTTGTGTTCAAAGTCTGTGCTTTAAATCTCAGTCTGTACCGGGGTCTTTTCAATTAAAACCAAAAATAGCACCTACACCCACAGAGCACCCTACAATAAACAGGCACGCCAAAACCAACCAAGTCGCAAGGAAAAACGGCCCAAACTTGCCAAGTATTCAATGCCAGTTGCATGCCAGGCACGTCATGATGTTTATGGTAAACCCATGTTAACAACCCTCGGGGGAAACTGAGGCTCTCTGCGGTTAGAAGACGTGGACATGGTCACGTAAGAAGGGGCGGAGCCAGCGCCCAGCCACCATTTCTGCAGTCTGCAGTCTGGGGAGACTTTCGCCGAATGGGAGGAAACATTAATACTTTTAATGATCATTCTCAACAACTAGAGCTCTAAAAGGTGGGATGTGCATCCCCAAGGAGATATGACCTCCCTGTCCTGGAGGTGCTTTGGAAGGGTTTCCTCCTCTGGGAGGAGCTACACACGCTATCCCTGAGGTTCTACGGGCCGAGAGCATTAACCGGAGCCTGGCTACAGCGCAAAGTCCGTCTGCAACCCAGAAACAAACGGGGCGTTTTCAAGAGTGGCTGCTGGGCAGAAGGGAGGCCTCGGCCACCCAGTCCCCGGGCATAAGCCCACCTCTTAGACGCCTGCCCCAGCGCACCCTTCCTTGATTGCTCCCCGTGGGGGAGGAGGCGCTGGCACCTGGCCTGGGCAGAGAGAGGGTCCTGTGGACGTGGTGCCCCCTCGGTACACCCCGGGGGCCGCCCATTCACCGAGGCCTTTCCCTTTTTTGAGAACTGGGAGCTTGCTGGCTGGGTCTGTTCCCACCAACAGTGTTCCCGTCCAGGGATCTTAAAATAGTGCCTCTTGGCCGGGGCTCTGGAGTGAGCAGTGAGGCAGGCATTTGTGCAAATATGGGCCTGGGAGAAGGACTCCTACCAGGAGGGTGGAGGGCGGGGTGGGCAGCATGGCAGAAGAGCCAAGACCTCCAGTGGAGGATGCGCCCTCCTGGCCACAGCCCCCCTCCATCTTGCAGCGAAGGCGCCGGCTAGTCTCCTCCTGCCTCCCCCAGCCTTGCTGGGGCCACTTAGGCTGGTCTTTAGACTGAATCCCGTGAGCCCTCCTGGCCCAGCCGAGGTGCCCGGATAAGCCCACGATGACCAGGGGCCTCTACATTCCTCTGCTGGATCTGTCCTTGACCCCACCTAACATTGCCCTTCCCACCTGGGAACACCCCAGAAATATCTCTGAAGGCCCAACTCCAAATCTGTTGTAACAATAACAGTGACCATCGCAGCTGCCGTTCATTGAGCCTGCAGGCATGCCGCTAAGTGCTTTGACAGGCATGATTTCATTTGATCCTCACCGCCATCCGCGGGGAGCCCAGTTATTATTGTCTCCGCTGTGCACAAGAAACGAAGGCTCAGAAACGTCAAGTAACTTTCCCAAGGCCGCAGAGTCGTGAACTGGGAGAGGCAGGATTCAAACTCGGGCCGGGCAACTTCTGGAGTCTGAACTCTTACTTAGCCCATGGGCTGCACCTCCCCCACCGGCTCCCGGCTGCTCTGGCCTCCCCTTCTCCATCCCAGCGTGATCACCCTGCGTGCCATACCACTGGTGTGATTCAATGTGTGCAGCAGCAAATGCCTGCGACGCGTCAGGAGCCTTGCTGGGTGCCATGCGCATATGCTGGGGTCCCCAGGTCCCCTCGAAGCCTCTTGTTTGGGCTTGGGCTCAGTGATCTCCCCAACACGCAGGATATCAGGGTAAGGCTGAGCAAGCTTACCCGTAGTCTCCCCCTTGATGACCAAGGGGCAGGCTGGACCTTCCCCCTCCCGTCCTGGGTCCATGCTCCTCTTCTCCCACTGTACGGAACAGCATTTGCAGGAACCAAACTTTGGATCCATGAGCATCAGTTTCCCCATCCTTTTTTGGGGGAAAAGTTACCTCACAGAGTGGGTGGGAGGATTTAGTGAAACTGTGCATGAAGGACTGAGCACAATGCCTGCCAGTCAGTAGATAATAAGCCACAGCTATTATTGCCACGAGTTGTTATTTTCTGGAAATGACGGTGTCCGGGTGCCCAATGGCTAGGGGCTCACACGCACATAGTAGGTGCTGCAAGTGAAGGAAACCACTCACACAGCAGACGGAAGCCCCCTTGCTGCTCACCCTTCATCCTCCTACCCCATCCCCTCTTGGCTGGCTGTGCCATTCCGGCTCTAATGAGGAATTAGGTGTCCTGGGCACTGGTCCTCACTAACAATAGGGTCACTCGGGCATCCAGGGGCAGGCACAGGTCCCAAACCCACGCTCCCATTTTCAGCTCCAGGGCCCATTCCAGAGAAAAGAAGTCGCTGGTGTGCAAGTTGCATCAGGCTTTGCCAGGATCTTCAGGGGTGTCTGGTGGCGCCACCTGGTGGTGACAACAGCACCGCTTCGGGCCAGGCCTGTGGCTCTAAGTGCCTCCACCCTCTGCCCCTTGCTCTGTAGCTCATCCGCTCCTTCCCTCGTTCATGTACTGACCGCGGCCCATGTGTAAAGACTTCAGGACCCCAACTTTGCCGTGGGGCAGAAGCCCCTGAAGTCGAAGACACTATGTCTCCCTCTCAGGCCCGGCTCTGACCGCACTCTGCCAGAATCCACACTCCGAGCATCCATGGAGGCAGATGAGCCGCCAGTGGTCTCTAGAAGCCAAGGCTGGAGGAAGGGGCCTCCCTCCTGGCCTGAACTGGCCAAGATGGCCACTGGATCCCTCCTTGACTCCCCGCTGCCCCGTTCTCCGCCCTGTCACTCTGGCTGCTTCTCTAGTTGAGAGGACAGTGGCAGGGGGGCTGGGACAGCCTGGGGTGGGAGTGGGGGCCCTGCTGCCTGAGGAGGTATTTTCAGAGTCCCCCTCCCGCCGGAGTTTCCAGCGATAGAATGGAGCCCTGTCTAGTATTTGACCAAATAAGGTGGTATCTCTCGATGAGCTCAAGCCTCAGCCAGCTTCTCAGTTATGCTGTGGAAACCTGCCCTGGACAGATTAATCTTGTGACATTCGGGAGCGCCTCGCACCCCGCGTTCTTCCCCCAGCCCTTTCCTGTAAATGGCCACGAGTGGCCCCTCAACAGGGCGCTGCGGTCCTGGGTGTCTGCTCACCGTGTCCCTCCCCTGCCCTCTTCACCCCTCCCCCCGCCCCCACCACCGCCCTGGGTGGACTGCTCCTCACAGTTGGCCGGGCTGTTCCCCTCAGTGAGAGCCCTCGAGCAGCGGGGCCGGTGGGTTCAGCATGTGATTCCAGGACACATAGACCCTGGGGTCGCCTGAGCTCACCAAATTGTTGCCAGAGTCTGTGCAACCCAGTGCGCTCTCAGCCAGGAGGGTGGGCCCGGGCGGGGAGAAAGGAGACGTGGCCGAGCAATGCAACCTGTGCTAGCTCTAAGAACAGTCCATGTGTATAAAAACAATGATAAAATTATTTTACAATAATTTTCACAATAAACAGTTAAGGGTCTATTGAGCAGTTGCCACGTGCCAGGCACTGTGTCAGGTGTTTAATGTGGGCTATTTCTTTTATTCCTTATTATATAGCCTTGCTGTGATGATGCCTTTTCGAGAGATGAGGGGACTGAGCCTCAGAAAGATTCCAGGGAGAAATGGGCCAGGTCTCTGTCAGTTGCTGGGCACGGCACGCATTTTACAGAGAAGGAAACCGAGACTGAGAGAGAATCAAAGTCACAGACAGTCACAGGGGGCCAGGTCCCTGGAGCGGAGGCCTTCTCTGTGCAAGGGGAGGCCAGAACGACTGGCCGTGAAGTCCTCATGGGTCTGGGACTTGGCTCGGGTGAGAACACGGAATCCGAAACACATTCCCAGCAGGCCAGAGCTGCGCAGAAAACGTCCCAAGAAAAACAGCCTGGCTGGTGGCGGGAGCCCTTGCGCAGGACCAGGTCTGAACCCCAGCTCCGTCATCTGTAACTCACTGTGTCATCCTGCACAAGTCCCGTCCTGCTCCAGCCTCAGTTTCCCCGCCCGTGAACGAAGGAAGCAAAACCCTGGTCGCCAGAGGCGGCTGAGCCCACCTGAGACTGCAGAGGCCAGAGCGCCTGACGGAGCCGGTCTCCCCAGGGGGGATGGGGTCTGTGTCCTGCTCCTGGCCGGCACACTCCGAGAACATTTGCTCTCCTGACCAACGGACAGCCCGTCCCTCCTCTGCCCTCACCCCCTTGCCATCCCCAAAGCAAACGAAGCTGATTGTCTTAGCAGGCCCTGTGGGTGCTGGCCTGCCGGCCGGCCGCAGGCCACAGACGGAGGTGCCACCCGCCAGAGCCCCGCCAGACACACAGGGCATTGTCCCTTCGTCAACAGCCCCTGGGCACCTCGGCCGGCTCCTGGCCTGCCCCCACGCCCCTCACCGCCTGCCACCGCGCCAGGCCCAACCAGCTGGGGGCCCGAGCCGATGACGAGCCCACCCACCCCCTGCAGCCCCCTGATGAGCTATAATTGCTCCGCTCCATCCTGTTGCTGCCATTCTCTTGGAGGAGGCATCTGGGGTTCCAGGCGGGCGGCAGCTGCAGGCCGGCCGCCTGGCTCGTCGGGATGGACTGGCTGTACAACCTGGTACGTGGCGCTTCCCCGCCCCCACCCCCGGGAGGGCCCGGGTGTTTCGGTACTTGTTTCCCATTGATTAATGTCTGGCTCTGTTTGGCTTGGAATCGGCAGAGTTCTCCCTCGGCCCTCTCCCCCAGGGCTGGAGAGGAACAGACCGGTCTCACAGCCTGCAGCCATGGCCAGTAGCGCAGGCTCCTGAACTGGGCCCGTCCACACTGAAGTCCTTTCAGGCCAAAGGCATCTGGGGAGATGCTGGCAAACTCCGTTATCGGGGTTTTTCCAAGGAGTCCTTGGGTCCTGAGAGCCAGGCTGGGCGACCCAGGGCCAGCCCTTCTGTGTCTCTGTGTCCCACCTGCACCGTGAAGGAAGGGGGCTCTGATTCTGTTCCCTGTTCCTCTGCATGAGGCACCGGGGTTGGAGAACACCAAGTGAGAACCTCGCATGCGATGAGAAAGCCTATTGTTAGGGAGACATCTTTCCGCACCAGAATCTAGGACCAAAAAGGGAGAATTTAGGCACTTGAATCTCTTGTCTTGGATTTTGCTCCAGGAAATGGCTCTGCCAAGAGGGACTACGCTCAAACTTGTTTCCAAGGGTCAAGACTTGCTGGGTAGCCTGGAAAAGTCAGGCGCAGGCCATGTGAACCGTAGGGTGAGGGACACAGGCCTGGCTAGATTCCGTGAGGGGAGGAAACTCCCCTGACGGTTCCCCCTCATCTGGCCAGCCCTGGCCCTCACCCAAGCGTTGGCCCTTCTCTCCCCGGCATCCTGAGAAGTCTGCTTTCTGCTGGCCCCCGGGTCCCGTCCTGTGTGAGCCAGGGGCATTCCTGACACTCCCGGTTCTGAGGGCAGAAGTGGATGGCAGGTGAGGGTGGAGAGGAATGGGTGAGGGAGGACGAGAGGTGGGGCAGGCAGAGGGTTAGGGGGTGGAGGAGGAGAGCACGGGTGCCATGGAGTCCAACAGAGATCCTTGGCTTCCTCCTGCCCACCTCCCCCCTTCCATCTCATGTCCCCTTCCCCTGCCTCCCCTATCCCCACTCTATTTCAGCCTCATGTTCCTTTTAGCAAAGCTCTTAACCAACTCAAACTTCCTCCCATCTGTTTCCCATCTGCCTCCCTCTGATCCTTCACACTCCACCTGGCATGCCTGCACCCCAGAAAGTCTTTGTGGGGCCCTCCACTGCCACCTGGCTGAGCGGGTGGCCCTGTTCTTCTCCAACCACGGCTGCAGGGCCCGCCATCGCGCTTGTCTCTGGGGAGAGTTAGGTGTTTGTTTTCTTGTTCGCCATCTGTTCTTTCTCCCAGACTGTGAGCTACAGGAGACAAGGATGGTGACCGCCATTCCTTCACTCAATCGTGGGGGCTAGCTAAAACAGGGTGTGGAAACTGACGCAATGCCTGTCCTTATGGGGTCTGTGCTTGGTGGGGGTCAGGCATAGAAGAGAATCACACACAGAGACTGTAAGACTGTAGTCACATAAGAGGCATGTGGGGCTGAGAGCTGAAGGAGGTCCACCAAGGCCTCTGTAAGGAAGTGACACTAGAGGGGCATTGAGGAGGCGAGGAGAGGCAGCCCTCTGCAGGCAGTGGCCTGTGTAAAGTCCCTGGGGCAGGAAGGAGCATGGTGAGAAGAAGGGAAGGAGAGAAGGCCAGAGGCTGAACCGTGGTTGTGAGAGGAAACTCAAGCCCAGGAAAGCTACTTCATTAGATTTGCATTTCAAATAGCTGTTCTCAGCCTAGATGTGGAGAATTGATTGGGGTTGGGGGGACGGACGGGGAGAGAGGAAGAGAGAGACACACTGTTGAGCTGTTCAGGGAGGTGAGAACAGTGGTACACACAGAGAGAAGTGGATGGGTGGGAGATTTTGTTTTTGTTTTTTCCAAAGGAGGAAAATAGACTTCATTTACAAGTAATGATATTTAGAAGAGACCCATCCCTGGCCCTTAAAAATCTCTCCATCAATTCAAATAGGTAGGGAGATTTTTGAAGGGTGCAACAGATAAGACTTAGTGATGAGTGTGGTGCTTAAAAGTGTTGGTACACAGGAGTGGTGGCTGGTGGGACCAAGACAGGGCGTGGCAGGTCAGAGTCACTCCCATAGGCCTATCCTCTTTTCTTCCCCCACTCTGAACCTCGACTCGACCCAGAGGGAGTCCTGGCTCTCTGACCTTTGACCCTGTGGCCTTCTTCCTCAGCTGTTTCTTCTTACCATCTCCATCTTCCTGGGGCTGGGCCAGCCCAGGAACCCCAAAAGCAAGAGGAAGGGGCAAGGGCGGCCTGGAACCGTGGCCCCTGGGCCTCATCAGGCGCCACTGGACCTGGTATCAAGGGCAAAACCATACGCTCGCATGGAGGAATACGAGAGAAACCTTGGGGAGATGGTGGCCCAGCTGAGGAACAGCTCTGAGCCAGCGAGGAGGAAGTGTGAGGTCAACCTGCAGCTGTGGCTGTCCAACAAGAGGAGCCTGTCACCCTGGGGCTACAGGTAGGCCAGGCCGGGGGCCGTGGGCCAGCTGCATCGCACGTGGAGGGTTGCACAGGGAAGGGGGGGGGGCACCTTGTCCACCGTCCCCATCATTGTAAGAGTTAAGACCTTGGATGCAGAGGCCTGAATGCCCGGGATGGCATGCTGGCTCTGCTTCTTCCCTGCTGTGTGGCTTTAGGGAAGTTGCTTAGCCTCTCAGTTTCCTCAGTGGAGGCGATGGAAGTACCTACTTCATCGGTTTGTCATTAAGCGAGATATCCATGCAGAACATGGATATCTGCTATTACTGTTCCCCAAGTCCCCGCTGAAGCACCTGCCAGGCCTCCCCTGAGAGTCACCTCCTCCAGCTCGGGGTGCCTGGTCTCATGCTAGACTAGGGCCTTCTATGGATTCTCATGCTCCATCGAATCCAAACGTCCAGGGCTGAGGCCCAGAAGGTGGGGTTTTGTACATCTCCACGTGACTAGGATGCACAACGAGGTTCAGGACTCATAACCTGCTGTCTGCATGGAAGGGGTGGTATCTTAGCTTGCTTGCAGCTCCACTTCCTAGCACAGCGCCTGGCACCCAGAAAGGGAACTATGTGTGGAATGAATAATGACCAAACAGACTAACCCTGAAGGTCCTCTCAGCTTCAGGCCACCCAACTGATGTCCAGAATAACAGGTTCCATAGAACATTCCGCAATGATGTCAAGTCCAACCAGCCTCGTGTGGCTCTTAAGCAGCTGAAGTGTGGCTGGTGTGACTGGGGAGCTTATTTTGATTAATGTGGCGAGTGGCTACAATATCTGGAATGTGGCCATTAGAAGTGGCTATTAAGATCCTCCTCCAAAAATAAAAATAAAATAAAATAAGATCCTCCAAAGCTGGGCCTCTCACTTTGCTGTGCCCTTGACTTTTTGGAGATCTTATAAAAATGCAGGTTCTGATCTTGTGCGGGGCACAAGATTCCACATTTCTAACAAGTTCCGAGGTGATCCTGACACTGCAGGTCCACGAGTCAGGTTCCCCCTCACATTTAGCAAAGAAACCAAGACACAGTAAAGAAGACAAGGTTGCAAATCAAGTCCCCATCCTCTCAGCTGTAGGAGGGCACTCCTCGGTGTTGTCCATCAGTGGACACCCTATGACAAGGACCCCATGTGATGGGGAGCCAGCCCATGCTGGGCACGGTGGGGCAGGGAAGGGCAGTGGGCAGGCCGAGGGCCACAGGCTCGCTAGCAAAGGCAGGCATCGCTGCTGACTGGCCATAGCTGACCCGCAGGACGGCAGAGACGATGTTGTTGATACTTCTGGACTGGGACTGGACATGTGGCCAGTCCCATGGTGGGTGGCTGAAAAGTGTTTGTTGCGTGAATAGAAATAAAGTCAGAATAGACCCAGGCCTCCTGACTCCTCTTTTAGTGAGAATTAGGCATCAATGTTCTATTAACTTCCCATGGGTTGAGTTTCTCAAGACTATAAGGTAATGTGGGGGTGGGGGGGAGGAGAGACAGAGGGTCCTTAGCTTCTTTGTGACCCCACAGCACCATGTGGTATTAGGATAAGGATCTTGCTGGAGGAAAGAAGAAAACTGGGTGACTGGCTGGTATCCTTGAGCCTGGATGACCTTGGGGTGCCTGACTTGCCTTGCAAGGTTCCTTTTCTCACCCGGAACACGGAGTTGATTACTGTCCTTCCTAATGCATAACACAGTCTTGCGAGGGAATGGAAACCGGGGTTAGGAAAAGCAGAGGCGGGGGGCGGGGGCGCCAGTTTGCTGCCCCTCCCCTCTCCCCATCACACCACCAGCAGCAGCCCCGCTTCCCTCCTGTCTTCCTGCAGCATCAACCACGACCCCACCCGCATCCCGGCCGACCTGCCTGAGGCGCGGTGCCTGTGTCTGGGCTGCGTGAACCCCTTCACCATGCAGGAGGACCGCAGCATGGTGAGCGTGCCCGTGTTCAGCCAGGTGCCCGTGCGCCGCCGCCTCTGCCCGCTGCCGCCGCGCACCGGGCCCTGCCGCCAGCGCGCCGTCATGGAGACCATCGCCGTGGGCTGCACCTGCATCTTCTGAGGGGCCCGGGCCCAGACCCCGCGGGCACTGCAGAGCGCCCTGCCTGCACCCCGCTGCCACCCAAGGCCAATGAAAAGTAAACGCTGTCTTTCTAAAGCAAAACCTGGGGTTTGCTCTCCTTGTGGCTCTGAAGCCAACACCAGGGTGGGTGGGGGTAGGAGGTGCCTGGGAGGTAGATTTTAATATAAAGGAGGACTTCCCATCACTCAGCGTCCTCCGGCACTGAAATATTTAGGTTATTTAAAAATATATATACTGCATTTACTTCTACCATTTTGGACAGTCACATACTTCCTTTAATGTGGGTTTATAAGCTTTATTTCAGTCATGTCACTGGAGCGTGGTTGCTATCCACCTCCGCAGGAGTGACGGACGGAGCGTTCACTCTCCCTAGGTGAGCGCAGGCCCGTGGCAAGCAATCTCTTGGGGAGCGGTGAGCCCCCTGCCTCTGTAAGGGTCCAGCACCTGCTCAAGAATATGGCGAGCAGATTCCCGCTCTGGGAGGAATAAGGCCGCCTTCCACTCAGATCCTCTGCGGGTTCAGCCTTAGCCCCCGAGAGGAGCCTGGGGCTTGACAGAGGGCAGGGGGTTTTGACCCGGGCCACTGAATCCCTGAAATGAGCACGTGGGAATGCATTTGTTCTGGTCTGGCGATCTCTGGCGTTGAACCAACACTCCGGCATGGAGAAGCATCAGCATAGATCATTCTTCCCTCCAGCCGTATCCACAAGGGGATCTGGTGAGATGGTTTGCTGACATCAGTGGCTCTGAAAGGTTAGCCCGCAGGAGAATCACCCTGAGGGCTGGTTAAAACGCAGGCTGCTGGGCCCCACACGCAGTGGTTCTGCAGTGATTCGGTAGGTTCGACCTAGGGGCTGAGCCTCACATTTCTAAGGCGCTGTTTCCCGCTGCTTGTCTGGGGGCCACCCTTCCCGAACCACTGGTTTACATCAAAGCGCTTTACCGATTACAAAATAAAAATAAGAACGTGTGGGTCGACTTACCCCAAAGCTCCCCCGGAGATGCTAATTCCCACCCACCCACCCAGCAGACACTTGCAACTCAATCCTCCCCTTGCCCTCCTAGCCCCTGCACCAAATCCTAAATCAGCTGCTCTCAGGTCTAAAAATACCTTCCTGCCCCCAGGACAGCTGAGGGGCTCAGGCTGTTTTCTGAGGGTAAGAATAGCTGGCTCTTTAGAGTTCATTTCAATAAGAGGGTCATCAGCCGGTATAGAAATACTTGGCCGCTCTAACTTCAATGCGTACGACAGCTTTAGCGCTGAATGTATTAAGGCTCCATCCTTCATGAAAAGGGCACTGGTTAGGTTAGGTATGTGTCTGTCTGGGGTGGCAAGTAACTTACCTTTTTTGGTATCGTTCTAGAGTGGATACTGGTTAAAATTACCCCAGGAAGCTCCGGCCTGGCTCCAGACACATGGAAAACAGATTCCTTGTGCCAGCCCGTGCTGATGCCTCCAGCGGTCCTGTCTCCTCCCGGGGGGGGGGTTGCTTGTCTCTCGGCCCCCACAGCCTGCTCTTCAGGCCTTAGGACTTGAGCCTCCAAGGCCTTTTCGTGGGGAGATTTAAAAGATGGTAACTCTAGTCCTGGGGGGAGACCCCAGGTGCCCTGGGTCATAGGGATTGGGTGGGGCGACTCCTCCCAGAGCACCAGCTACACAGGGATCTTCATAAAGTTCGTTTATTATTTTTCTATGGAGATTGGCATTTCCTCGTTCCAGGCTTTAGTTTTTCTCATCTGGTCTCATGAGCCTGGGTGGGCAGCTGGCCCTTCCCAGTCTCCTGGTTTAAAGGCAGCAGCAGCAGGGAGCTCGGGACCTTTGGAGAATCAGGTCCACACTGTGCCCCTAACCTCCCTTCCTACAGAGAGGAAGGGAGAGGGATAGAGAGCTAGAAACATCGATGAGAGAGAAACATCGACCAGCTGACTCCTGCACACCTCCTATTCGGTATATGCCCTTGACTGGAATCGAACCTGGGACCTTTCAGTGCACAGGTTGATGCTCTATCCACTGAGCCAAACCGGTAGGGCTGCTCTGAGTTTTAATGTGTCTCCTGCTTTTCACTCTCTGGTGAGAGTCCCCCAACTCCATAAGAATAGGGGCCTCATCTGTCAACTTCAATGCTGCATCCCCAGCACCTAGCATAGTGCCACATACAACATAGGGGTGCAGGCCTTGGTGAATGAATGCATGCATGCATTCATGCAAGGAGGCCTCAGGGGGGTGCCAAGATCTGCTCCTAGCTCCCTCTGTTGCTCCTTCAAAGGTGGGTCAGGAGCAAGGCATTCCTCCCTCCCCACCGATTTTCATCCACTCCCAACTCTACTTTCCACAGCCCTCCTCCCACCAAAGAGTTGAAATCCTACTTGAGCCCCCTGCTCTAGGGGTGAAGTTCCTCTGAGGAGTTCTAAACGTGTTCTATACTGACCCCAGAATGACTGGGAATGTGCGACTTTTTCCTGTTTTGTTTGGCAGATGATATGATTCTTTGTCTTTGCAAATGCCCTTCCTTCTCCCAGAGGGCTGTGGGTCCCTAAGGCTTCTGGTGGGCCTGGGGGCAAAAGATCCCCCCTGGTTCTCATGCTCCCTTCTGTTGCCTTCGGGAACCTCTGCCCTTTCCTTGGAGGTGGGAAGGTGGTGAGATGCAGCTCTCAGGTTTGGGTCGGGGAGTGGGCAGCATGGGAATTTTGGCCCAGTTGGGCTCTGAGCTGTTCAGGCCTGCATACACAGACAAAGGAAGTTTCTGAAGCAGCCAGCTCCACAGCACTCAAGCTGGGCATGGCGCCAGAATGCCAGCTTCGGGGATCAAATGTAACTGCCCCGGTTCCCCTCTTTTGTGCACCTCCTTAGGGATGCAAGAGGAGGCTGGTTAGCAGGGACAAATTTATTTGTCTTGGTCCTCTGGCCCAATACCTATGATCACTGATTACCCCATGATAGTCCCAGGATCTTCATGTTAAATATAAACCAGGAAAGGATGCCATTTCACACAGATCTCACCGGACTTGAGAAAAGGGAAAAGTCACAGCCCCATCCTACCTGTGGCTGACATTGGGCTTCTCTCCAACACCCTTTCCACCACTCTGCCCTTGGAGTTTGGATGAGGCCACCTCTGCTCCAGGGGTAGGGTCTGACTGTTCTAAGCCAATCAGCATGTGGCATTCACTTGGCCACAGAAATTGGTTCCGCAGGGGCCCAACTGGCCCAGAGCCCAGACTTTGGCCCAGGGGTCATGGGAGAAGATCCTGTCGCTCTGGGAGCTGTTGGCAGCCGTCCTTGACCATGAGAGAAGTAATGGCGCTGGCATTGCACAGTGCCCTGAGCTGGGACTGTTATGATAACCAGCAAAACCCTTTTATTGCGTAAGGCTGTCTGAGTTTGGTTTCCTACTACGTCAACCAAAAGCATTCTTACCGACGTGTCAACTTCAAAATTCCTGAAGTAACTAACCAAGGGCACGTATCTCTAACTTTAAAGGCACCAACTCTTTAATGACCATGCCATCATCTCCTCGGGGTAAAACTTCAGAGCCAGTGTGGGCCTCTGCCCACTGGAAGGGGATTTTGCCCCATGAGAAGCTCCAGATTTTAACTGTTTGGTGAACTCACCAAGAAACCTTGGGCAAATTATTTTCTCATTTTGGGCTTTTAACTCCATCTCTTCAAAAAAGAGGGCAGTTAGCCACAATATCAGTGTCCCCTGGCAAGTGTTGTGTCCTCCTGGGCCCAACCCCAGAGCCAGATTTAGCAGATCTGGGTGGGACTTGGGCATCCCAATCATGTTAACCTCTGAACTCCATCCCAACACTTTTTCTTTTTTTACTCTGCTGGGGTCAAGGCTTGGGGGTCAGGTATGACTGCCTTCCGCCATCTAGGGACCTGTCTCCATGCAAGACACATCACTGTTACATTCCTCAACCCCTGCATAACTGACAGAAGGGTCAATTCCTGTCAATGCCGAGGGAGTTTTCCTCTTCCTACGGCCTCGTACGCTTCCCTTTTTCCAGTGTTGCCAGGAACCTTGGAGCTACAGTGACAGCCCCTTGAGGGGTAACCAGCTCTTCCTTGGGTCCTACCACAGTCATCTCCCCAACAAATGGTATTGCTGACGAGGCTTGGATGGTGTCTAATACGTTATTTTTTTTTTTTAAAAAATTGATTTAAGAGCGAGAGGGGAGGAGAGAGAAACATCGATTTGTTGGTCCACTTATTGACGCACTCATTGGTTGATTCTTATATGTGCCCTGACCAGGGATCAAACCGTTATTGGGATGATGCACTAAAGCAACTGAGCTACCTGGCCAGGGGGCAGTAAGTTCTTAACTAGGCACCTCACATCCAACAAGCCTTCCGTAAACAGGAGCTACGATCATGTCTTCTGTCTCCTGGTTTTCCCTTCTTCCTGATTTGTGACCTTCTGTGTCCTTGTTGGTGTTGCCACAGGTCCATTTTGGGGGTAGACCGTGAAAAACAGCAAAGAAACTGGATTCAGAGTTCTCTGTCTTCTATTCATTCCCATCATTATCTCTGTCTCCTACTGAGAAAACCAAGTCAGAAGTAGCTGGAGAAGGTGGACTTTTATTTCTTCCTTTAAAAAAAATAAATAAAATGAATACACCGGTTTGAATTTCCTTCCCTTCTCTTACTCTCTCTCTTAAAAAGGGCCAATCGCTCTGAGAATCCTTAAGATCGAGAGGCAGAGAGCAGGCCGCCTGGACCCGCTGGAGAGCTCTCACTCGACACGGGAGGGGTCGGAAGGAGGCTGGGCAGGCGAGCGTGGCTTGCACAGCCTTGGCCGCTATGGCGGAGGGGAGGGAGATGGACATTCCCAGGCTCGCCAGGAGCCCTCATAGTTCAGTCTTCACCTTGTGCATCAAGTCCTTTTGGTCAATTTTGTCCAGGTCCTGGTACCAGCGGTTGTAAGCCAGCAGGGCCACGTTCTTGGCAGCGACGGCCATGACCTCCACAGAGCTGGCTGCCCACTCCAGGGCATTGAGGTGGAAGAGTTGGTCGTGAAGTGCGAACCGAGGGAGAGAGGTGCGGGAGCCGTGGATGGGGTGGGCCTGCCACTCGGCTGTCTGCACCGAATAATAGGAGCGGAAGAGCGTCTTTAGCTGGGACCGAAGGAGAGGCTTGGGGGACTGGACTCGCCAAACGGCTGCCTCCTGAGGCTGCTTCCGCCGGAAGCTGGTCGAGATGTTGACGGGACAGATGTTGTCCAGGGCACAGAAGAAAGTGGGGAAATCTGTGGTGAGGATGCTGGCGAAGGGGAAGAGCTTAGGGTCAGGGAAGCCGAAGTAGGAAGAGTTGAGGTAGCCGTGGACCAAGGAGACAACGGTGGGCTGGAAAGAGTCCTGGATGACATCAATGGGCGGGTCGAAGCCTTCAAAGGCGATGGTGCTGCTGTTGTCCAGGTGCAGGGGGGTCGCGATGACCACGATGTCGTAGAAGTCGAAGCTCGTGCCCGCCTCATTCTCATACTCTACCAGGTACAGGGGTTTCCCTTCTGGAAGGAGAGAAGAGAGCACAAAATCCAACTTATTTCTTGGCTTCTGCCCATTGATCTCTCATGTGGGGCCCAGAATGGAGGGTGTGAGACCCTGGGTGTGCCTGGGCTGTCCAGATGATGGTGGGGATCGTCTTTCCATGCAGGCGTGGCTGCAGGGAGAGCACTGGACTGGGAGCCAGGAGTCTCAAGCTCTGGCTCTGCTTCCACTGCTGACTGTGGCTCAAAATCCTCACTGGTCAAATGAACAGAGCTAGATTTGATGCAAATCTGTGTTCTGGCTTTGACGCTGGAATTGGGACAACAGTGCCCTCTGGTGTCACTTGACAATGCTGGGACTTCCCATTGGTTTTTTGGAATCCTCCCAGGCAGATCAAAATGGAATTTGGGGACAGAAGAGGCCTAAGTGTTCGTTGTCTAGGAATGGGGTGGCCACGCCACCTGCTGTCTGCTCACCTGTATGCTGCAGGGTCACCGAGGTTACTCTGGCATGGATCACATTGGCCTTGGTGAGCTTCAGCAGACCGGAACAAACCAGCTTGTTGCCTCCCTCCACAGACCACAGGATGCCTTGGGCCCCCGCTAGTGCCATGGCTCCTGGACAAAGGGCAGAGTCGGCAGGTTCTCAGAAACACTGGGCAGTAAGTAGGACTGAAGAATCCACTACCATCCCATCTGGCTTCCCTCCCAGGGCAAGACTAAGACTCCCCCCAACCATGAGCACAGAGAGACACAACTCACAAAATCAAATATAATAAATGTACGATGCTATGAGGTGACAACACTATGCTCAATGCAAGAGCCAGCTACGTGAGAACACAGACTGTATGATTCTATTTATACAGACTATCCAGAACGTGCATATCCATAGAAACACTAAGGATTGCCTAGGCTGGAGAGCTGGAGGCATTGGGGAGTTGACAGCAAAAGCTGAAGGTATGAGGTTTCTCTTGGGGGCAATGAAATTGTTCAAAATTGTGGTGATGGATGCACAACTGTGAATGTCGCCCAAACCACTCAATTGTATACTTTAAGTGGGTGAATTGTGTGGTATGTGAATTACATTTTAAAGGATACACACGGAATACTAAAAAGGGAACAGGGATATCCCAGGAGGGGACACTTAGCAGGATCTGAAGACTGGGAAGGAGCTTGTTAATGTCAAAGCTTCCCCTTCATTTCGTCACCAAAAATGGGCTGAGTGCCTACCATGGGCCAGGCACTTTCTAAGAGCTAGGGATACATTAGTAAGCCAGGGAGACAGAGATTCCTGTCCTCAGGAAGCATAGATTCTGGTGGGAGAAAAATAAGTAGATATAACAGTCTGCTAGAAGATGATGCCTGTGGGGGAGGGAAACCGGGGCTGCTTGGGGCAAGAGGCAGGGTAAGATGAGGCGGTAGGGTAGCTTCAAGAGAAGGCACCGGCTGCACAGAGACATGACGGGGAGAGAGAGTTTAGCACGACGGTGTCTCAGGGAAGACTGTTCCAGGCCGAGGATGGCCACACACAAGCCTGAAGGTGAGGAGCACACCTGGAACCCTGGCGACACCTGAGGAGGCCACAGTAGCGGGACTGGGGTGAGCAGGAGGGGAGAGGCAGTGAGGCCTAGACCAGGTAGGGCCTTGCAGGCCGCTGAGAGGACTTTGGGTTTCACTGGAAGGAAGACACATCCCTGACGCAGTGTCACAAGCAGACCTGACACGACTTGTCTTCTGTTTTAAAAGGATCATCCAGCAGACGCGTTGAGAATAGCTTGTAAGGGGCGGGGTGTGGGCGGACCTGGTGGGAGACTTGCAGTGATTCAGGTGAGGGATGATACTGGCTTGCACCAGGGGTGGAAGCAGTGATGGGGGAATCTGCCAGACGCTGGATAGAGGAGGCAGTAAAGCAAATGAGATTTCCTGACGTACCAGGTGGAGGGTGTGAGAGAAGGAAATGAGTCAAGATTTGGGCAGGAGCAACCGAAAGGAGTTTTACTACCAAGCCAGTTGGGAGAGGCAGGCTCCAGGAGGACGGGTCAGGAGCTCAGGTTCGGCCGTGCTGACTCTGAGACATCTATTAAATGTCCCAGTGGAGGCAAGAGGGTGACAGTTGACATGTGAGACTGCAGGTCAGGACGGAGGTCTGGGCTGGAGGTCATGCTTAAGGAGACAGGTGGGTGGGACTGAATACTGTGAGACTGGCTGAGCTCACCAAGATGCGTGCACAGTGGACTAAGGACCATGCCTGGGCCCTTCCATGTTATGAGGCTGGGAGAAGAGAAGGGCCCAGCCAAGCAGGCTGGGAGGAGAGGCCAGCAAGTGGCTGTGCAATTTCTTGGCCTTAAATGTCCCAGCTCTCTATCCTCCCACTGCCCCAGCTCTCCATCCTCCCACTGCCCCAGCAAAATCCTACATCTTCCAAGGCCCAGGACGGTGGCCATGCCTGGGGGAAGACATGCCCAATGGCTCTGCAGACAGACTTAGTGATGACCCCTCTTGGGGCCTGTGCTGGAGGGTTGTGCACATGCTCACAGGCCAGCCATGAGCTGGGAAGATGAGGCGGGCTAATAGATGAATACCCAGGGTCCAGGGGCCCCCTGGGTAGTTACTAAAACTAAGCTAGCCAGGAGTAGCAGACACGAATTGGGCCGGAGATCTGAGCCTCGCTTTTGCCATCTGTCAAGTGGGCTAAATACATCTCCTGCCAGGTTGGAGGACTGATGCCAGAATCAAAGGGGGTCGGGGCAACTCAGGGCTCAGGCAACCATACTGAGTCAGGTGGATGTGAGTCTGTTATGGAGAGCAAGGCTGGGCACTGTGGGGCAGGGAAGGGCAGGGGGTCAGGCCGAGGGCCGTGGGCTCACCAGCAAAGGCGGGCATCGCTGCTGACTGGCCGTAGCTGGCCCGCAGGACGGCGGAGACGATGTCGTCGATAAAGCGCTGCGTGACGCCCACCTGCAGCAGGGACTCGGCCACGGAGCGCTGCGTCATGTTGATGAAGCTGGACTCCCCCAGCGAGTAGAGCAGCTCCTCCACGCCCGAGAAGGCGTAACCGTGGGCCTGGTACTTATAGATCCTGGGAGACAGGGGAAGCGGGAGCCCTCATGCAGGAAGGCCTTTGGGCAGACCACCCGCTACTGGGTCACGGCTCCCTGGAGCCCCAGGAGGGACCCACCCTCCTCTGCCTGGCTATATCCCCCTTTGTCTGTTCACTGGCTGCGGGGGGCCTGGCCCCCTGAGAGGGACAGCTCAGAGGGCAGGGCGAATTCCTCGGAATCCCACAGACCTGGCTTCATGGTGGCTCTGCTGAATGACAGCTGCAAACATGCTGAGCCACACTCCCAGTCAAGGGCACAGTCCTCCTCTCAGGCAGCTGGGACCGCCAGGCACTAGGCCACCGCCCCACTGAGGCATCCCCGCTCCAGCAGCGCCGGCTCTGCCCTGGCTTCTAGGACTACCTTGGGCCCGCTGGCAGCTGCCTGATGCCAATAATGTCACCTTCTCGGCTAGCCCAGCCTGACTCTCCTTCAGCTTGACCCAACAGGACTGCAGCCTACTCCCCAAGCTCGCATCTTGCCCCTCCCTCCATAACTCCCCCCATCGCAGGGAGCACGTGCTGATGGATTTCCGGATGGGCGGGCCTTTGACATGCTGCTTCTGCTTGGGCTGCTGTGTAAGCATGTTGAGTCTGGTTACTAACGGGACACCCAGCTGGAGGTGTCCGGGAAGCAGTTAGAAATGTGGGTCTGGAACTTAAGGGGAAACAGGATGACAGGGAGAAGTGTCTCCCACAAAAGGGAGCACTGGGCTTTGTATGTTTGAATACAACTGACCAGGGGGAAAAACATAAGAGTGGTGAGGATGCGACGTTTGGGGGCTACCTGGAGAATATACGGAGGAGGTGCCATGAAAAGCACAGTTAGGAAAGTGAGGGGAGAAGTACCGGGGACAGGGAAGGAGGCACCTCTGCACCTGGCCCAGGGGCAGGGGGACCCTTCGGGAGGGACTCTGAAGGAGAGCGGAGGGCCACGTGGCAAGCAGATGAACTGCGAGGAAGGGACAGAGTGATCTTAGGCCATAGGCCTTGTGCTCTGGAAGTGATGGGGAGGGACGGAGACCCAAGGAGGAGAGAAAGGTGAAGAAAGGTGTTTGTTCCAGTGGGAAAACGGGGAGACAGCAGTGCCAAGGGTTAGCCCGAAGGCTGCACACGGCCTACGGATATGTTTCCTTTGGTTAATAAGATGAATTGGTTGCAAACATTGAAAAACTGGGAGATTTCACATGTAACCCCAGATTTTCAGCTTCTTCTGAAAAAACTGGAACTAGCCAAACGAGGTAGGTATTCCCGCACGGCTGCACGTGGGGCTAGCAGAGTGCCGGCTGCCCCACTGAAGGCCTTCCTCTTCAGGGTGCCCCACCCCACCCCCGCTCTCCCACCTGCTGCTCTGTATCCCCTTTAGGTGCCTGAGTTTACAACCCCTGCTTAGCTTAGCAGAGATGAAGAGGATGCTATTTGATAATACTAGAGACCATGCCTGTACCAACGCAGGACATTCCTCCCACTGGGCGCGTGCTTGCTCGGGGCCTGGCTGGAATGCTGCTGGGTTCTCACGCCCAGCAAGTACCTCTCCCTCTTGGACAGTGTATGGTACCACTTCCCCCTCTCCCTTGGGAAGCCCACAGCGCCGCCCAGCCCTACCTCATGAACTTCTCCATCACCTCCTCCACCCACATCTGCAGTCGCAGGAAACTGATGCCATAGTGCCACCAGAGGCGGAAGAGGTTCAGCAGGTACCAGTCCGTCTCCTCCAGCACGAAATTCTCCCCGCCGAAGATGGCGCTCCTGCCCACCACCTCTCGCCGGTGTTTCAGCCCTGAGGAGACAAGGAGGCTCCCCTCAGGTCCCCTTCAGAGGGCCCCCAGGAGACCTAGCGGTGCCTGAAGCTGAAATTCGGGGTCTTTCCGAAGGATGCAAAAGGTCTGGCTCCCTTGAAGGGACTAGGGACTCTATGGTTTATCTGTCTATGCTGCTTGTTTAAAACAGTCAACCAATGCACTGGGGAGAGGTTGGGGCTGGTTAGTCAATTAAGGAGAAAAAAAATTTAAAAAATGTACTATTTTACTTTGTTTTTCCAAAAGGATCCACTCTGCCATGAGTGAAATTCAGATGCCATCCTGAGTGTCAGGGGTGGACAGGTCTGGGAGGGCAGCCCTGGGCACCAAGACCACATGGGAAGAATCTCAGCTCCTTGAACCACCCACACTCTGCAGCTTGCAGAGCACAGGCACCTGTGTACTGTATCTCACTCCATCCTCTCCTGGCCCGGGAAGAGGCGGGACAGGCGTCAGAGATGTGGAAACAGAGGCTTCAGGGTAAAGGACCTGCCCCAGGTCACAGTTTTTTGTCTCCACTCTCCCATCCCTGTACCTGAGTCACCCAAATACTCATACATGTGTGTATTTCTGAGTTTTCCCTCTCCCCCTAAATACTATACACTGTTCTGTACTTTACCGACATGCTATGTCTTGGAGACTGTCCTATACCTGGACATAAAGTACGTCCTCATCGGGCTGACCAGCCTGTTTACCTAAACAATAATTTACTTAATCTCAGATCCCAGTGGATGGGCAGGTAGATTTTCCAGTTTTCGCTATTCTAAACAATGCTGTGATGATAATCGTCTGTGTCTGCCTTTGCACATGTGCAAATATCACTTCTGAGAAGTGGAATTTCTGCACCCAACAGTATAGGTTTTTGTGGTTTTGACAGATGCCGCTGGGGTTAAATCGCAGCTCTCTCACTTATCAGCTGCATGGCCTGAGCCGAGGTGCATACATTTTCTGAGCTTCAATTTCCGCAGGAGGAGATATGACCCCCATCTTGCAGGCTGGCAGGGAGGATTAGAGGTGATGGCTATGTACCACCTACAAGGATGCCAGGTACCTGGCAAGCACGCGGCAGGTGCAAGCCATTACGGCGATGGTGATGAAGAGGCAGCAAATCGGAAGGGAGAGAAACTGGCCTGGGAGTCAAACCTGAGGTGTAATCCCGGCTCTACAACTCACTCACTGTGTAACCTCAGGCAAGTTCCTTCCCCTCTCTGGTCTCAGCTGCTCCATCTGTAAAATGAGGAGATGGAGCTACATGACCTTCTGGCCTCGACCATCAGGGATGGGCGATACGGGCAGGGCCTGAGGGCTGCCGCCAGCCCGGGGGGCTGGACGCTGGAGCCTCAGGACGGTGCACTCACCCAGGTGCTTGACGAAGTCCTGCATGTGCAGGCTCAGGGCGTGGAAGGAGGCGGCCCCGCTCTCGTAGTGCTGCTTGTTGACCGAGATGGTGGCCAAGCGGCCGCCCACCGTCCCCTTCTCAAACACGTCGATCTGCACCCGGGGCCCGAAGTGCTGCTGAAGGAAATGCGTCACCGCAGAGCCCCCGATTCCAGCTCCAACCACGGCTGCCAGCAGGAGAGACAGAATACGGGCGTGAGACTGCAGGACACACCTTCACGGCCTCCTGGGCCAGTGATTCCCAGGCACGTGCATAGGGTTAGAACCCTCAACAAAGCAAGCTGCAGACTAGTTTTTAGTAAAGCGATCACGAAAGTGCAAAACTGCCATCTACTGTAACCCTCACTTTGTGAAAGAAAGAGAGAAAGAAAGAAAGGAAGAAAGAAAGAAAGACACATTAGCAGTGAAAAAACATGCCTGGCACGTTCTGTTCAAATTTCGGGATGATCATTTAAAGAGAATAAATTTAGTTTGCTACAAAACTCATTACATTGTCCCTATTTCTATTTCACTATGAAAACCTGGTCACTGACAGGTACTGTTAGTTAGATCAGTGTTTGGAAACTATTCTTTAATTCAAGGTTTGGCAAACGAGAGCTCGTGGGCGAAATCTATGCAGATGCCTGTTTTATTGCAAACAAAGTCTTATGGGAACGCAGCCAAACCTGTTCTTTAGTTTGTCTCGGGCAGCTTGTCTGTGAGGCAGCATTGAGTGGTCGCAACAGAGAATATAAGGCCCGCAAAGTCTAAAATATTTACTCTCTGACCCTGTACTGAAGAAGTCAGCCAGCCCGTGGTCTAGTCCAACCAATTACCTGATACATCGTGTCTAGATCTGGCTCCGCCAAGACTGGAAAGCACCCCCTGCTGGCTTGCTCAGAAGCATGCGGGGCACTTCATTCCAGTGTAGACTCTTGTTACAAAATGTCAGCTCTTTGAGGTCTTTTGTTTCCTACACCTCTTCCCTTTTTGCAAACTCACTTCACATGCCATCGGTCTTCTTATTCAAGTCACTGATAAAAAAAACGCCTCACTGCACAGGGCTGTGAGGTGCTACTGGGAACCACCATGCAGATACTCATCTCGATACGAATCCAAACCAGGGCTGTGAGAGGGCAGTAAGGCAGCTCTGAAGCTGCCGAACTGGCCTGACACCCGACCCACCATGTATCGGATCCTCTCCTCTGACAGTCCAGCTGGTAACTCTAGTCCAGAAGAAAACAAGATAAACCTGGTGTGATTTGTCCTTCCTGGACCCACCGTGGACGCTAAAGCCACCAGCTCCTGTCCCATAGGCAAAAATACAAGGCTCTTTATCATCCGGCCTCCACTTATCCCATGCCCTGCCCCACCCTTGCAACCCTCCACACCTTCTTATCTCTGTGGAGCATGTGACTGCGCTCTCGTGCTCAGGCCTCTGACTACATTGCTCCCTTTACCGGGAATGCACTGCCACCTCTGCCTCGCTGGCTACTACGGCCCTCATGCCATGGCGTGGCTTGCCCGGCCCACTCGAGTCAGTCAGGCATCCTCCAGCATATTTCCCCGTCGCACTGTCTTTACCCTCCGCCCGGCCCTTGGCACGTTCTGCTCAAATGGTCTGTTTAAGGACTGAGAGCAGGTCGCTGTGCCCCAGAGCCTGGCAGGCAGGAGTTCATTAAGTGTTTGTTGTACCTTGAAAAAACAAACCAAACCACTTCCTCCTTCTGTCTTTACAAAGCCACTTCCAAGAATGTCCCTAACCTTTTAAAAACCCGTGTGCTCCCCGCCCCTCCATTTGCAACAGAGACTGCAAGCTGCCCCGGGGTCAGAGGGAAGAACACCTCGCTCACTCAACACCCAGGAACTGACACCCACTCTCTGGTCTGTGGTAAGACGTGTGGGGGCACACAACGGATCAAACAGGGCCTCTGTCCTCCCGAGCCCAGGCAGTGAGGGGGCAGAGAGACTCATGCACAGTCAGCTATGACAGTGTGTGACTAAGGGCGACAACAGGGTTCCAGGGAATCCTGAGGAGGAAGCAATGAGTCTGCGTGGGGGTGGGGAGACACAGGTTCACGGGGGGAGGGTCATTTGGTTGGGACCCTGGAGGACAACCGGGAAGACGGTGAGCAGAACACGTTCTCCACAGAGAAGACTGTGAGCATGTGGAACTATGGGGGACGTAAAGGATCCAATGCCACACCGAGGAGTTCAGACGTGATCCTGCAGCAGTCTGAGGGTTAAGCCACGCTAGCAGGAAGCTCCTCGTTACTGTGTGGGTAGAGTTCAAACCACCAAGGCTGGACGGAGACTCCTGTCCGGGAGCTGAGGACAACCAGGAAGCTACAGGGCAGCTGGGCATTGCCAAGTGTCCTGCTTTAGATGAGCCCTGGGGCAAGGCAGGGCCAGCTGGATCCGGGCAGGTGGCAAGCTTTGCATTGCCAGGAACAATAGTGCTGGGAGGAGGCCCTGAGCCTTCTCCCGTGGTCAGTGCGTGTCCTGCTCTGTTGTCCATTCCCAAGAGAAGCGTGCCCAGCACCTGCTCTTTCCCATTCTTCAAAGCCTGGCTCAACCCACCTTCTCCACGGGTCTTCTTTGGCCACAATGTCCCTCAAGATCCTTTCTTTAGGAAACCCTAAACTCTCGGTCCCAAGTTGATCTCTGACACGCTTTAATCTCTCTTAACCCTTTGTGGCCTGAGCTGTGGCTTTGTAACCCAAGATGCAGCCTTAGCACTGCGCTGACCTAAGTTTGTGGTGCTCCCCTGGGACATGCCTCCCTGTCAGGTGGGGCGCACAGAAGGAAGACGAGTGGAGTAGGGGCTCCTACTCCCCCACACCAGAAGCCCACCACCTCTGCCTGCCTATCTGTGGAAGTTTTATGTGCGGGACGTGACAATCTTTGGAGTCATGGTGAGTTAAAATGACAATTGTTAAGAGGAAAAAAAAACAACAACCTGTAAACAAATATGGAATGCTGGTCCATGACATGCATGACGAAGTACGAAAGCAAGGTGTCCTGATGCCTGCAATTTATTTTGAAATCCAGATGGGTTCCTGGATGTGGATAGGTATGTGATAAGGCAGGTAGAGTAGCGGTCTGTTACTAGCAGGAACCACGTGGTGGGTAGAGGGGTGATCGCTGGGTCATTCTTTCAACTTCAGGGGACGTTTGACATTTTTCAAAATAAAATAATGGGGGTGGGGGGGGAGAGGGAGAGGAGGAGACAGGCAAAACCCACAAAACACAACACACACAAATAAAATGACTGCTATTAAAAAGTTCCCCACTCGGTCACTCAGCAAACCTCCAGCAGACCTACCCTGGGTTCTGTCTCCTCTAAGGCTGTCTTGTCTCCTACTTTCCCAGAGGTCTGGTTTAGGTGCTGCTCCCAGAAGCGCCCCAGCCCCCTGCCTCCCGAGCCATCAGAAACTGGGGTGAGGCGCCCTTCCTCTATAGCAGGGTACTTACAGCCTTAGCACTAACTTCCCGGTTACTGTGCAGTCTCCTGCGGGAACCAGGAGCGCCGTGCCTGCCACCCAGGCCTTCCACCAGCCTTTGTGAATGCCAGTCCCTCATCCCCTGACCTCTGCTATCGGGGCACTCGACAAAGAGCCTGGTCCGTGGCAGATGCTCACTAGTTCTGAGTCTTTCGGCGAGATCACCGGCCAGTCCTGCCCCAGCCTCTTCTCCACCCCGGATCGCCCTCGACACGTGCCCACGCCGCCCTCCGTCCGCAACAGCACCTGGCCAGCTGCGGGGTCCCCTCCCGCGCCCAGCCGCACCCCCTCGCCTCTTCTCCGCCCCGCTCCTCCCCCGGGGACCCCTCCAGCGCCCAGCTGCCTCCCCATCCCCCACCCAGCTGCTGCTCGCCAAGCACCCTGTTCCCGCGCAGCCCACCCACCCCATCTCAGCGCCCCCATCGCGTCCTTCCCGCACCGATTTTACTAGGCCCGGCGTCTCCGCCTGCAGCGGCGGCGGCGAGCAGCGCGGCCAGCGAGGCGAGGAAGCGAGCGGCGCGGGCCATGGCGGGCGGCGACCGGGGGAGCGCGCCGGGGTCCGGGGCTCGCGCGTCGGCGCCGGGCTCGCCGCCCCGCCCGGGAGCCACACTGGCCGCCCCGCCTCCCAGCCCCTCCGCTCCCGGCCTCTCATTGGGCGAGGAGCCGTCCCTCTCCCGCACAGGCTGCATCTCTCCCGGGCGGGCTCCGTCATTGGCAGCTTCCCCGTCCCGCCTCCTGGATCTGCGCTCGCTCATTGGTTGGCTTATCCAGGTGTGCACTTTTCGGGTGCTCAGCATCAGGACCCGGGTCCTGCTGCGGGGAGATTGGTGGGAGAGGAAGAGAACCAAAAGCCTAGACGACTTCGGTTCAAGTGCAGCGTCCGAGAGGCACTGGCTCTGTAATGTGCCTCCTGCGTCTCAGTCAGCCTCCCTGCTCAGCCTTTCTAGGTGGTTGTGGTCATCACGTGACACAAGGAATGTGGAAACGCTTGGTCGTGTCTGCAAACGCTGGAAATTGCTGAGCCAGCATGCAGCCAGGGTTAACCTTTGTATATGCTTCCGACACTGCTGTTAACGTTTATGTGCAGTTTCTACACAGTTAATAGCTCTGCCTTCTACTTAAAAAAAAAAGAAAAGAGAAAACAAACAAAAGGGAAGGATTTCATCTACTCCACAGTGAAGGAAAGGTCAAAAGGTTTAAACCTCCATTTTCATCCTCTTAAGAAAACAAGACTAGTCAGTGTGGGTAGTTTGCCACACTGAAAGACAGACTTCCTCTAGCAGGAAATAAAATTGGGGATAAGTAAAATCCATATTTATTGTTAGATTATGGCTAAGAGATGAAACTTGAAGGGATTCAGAGAATAGTAACGGAGCTGATAGCTGAGGTCCTAAACTAGCTTTGTCTTAAGAGGACCAGACTGGATAACTAGTAAAGAGGTAGATGAGTCAACAAACATTCCTAAAATTACAAAAAAAAAAAAAAAAAAAAAAAACCCTCCACAAACAAAAAAACAAAACCCAAAATTTTGGCAATGTTTGTGTCAGAATGCAAAACCTTTTACTTCTAGACTCAAAAAATTCCTTAAGAGTTTTTTTGAGCAAAGCATTCATTGATAACTGGGAAATTCTTTTCTGTGCTGACTTAATCCTGTAGGTTTTTTACAGGGTAAATCATATTAACCTTAAAACAACTTCTACATTCTGCTTGTAATTTCAGGGTCTTTGAAAACTTTAGAACAGTGGTTCTCAACCTTTCTAGTGCCGCGACCCTTTAATACAGTTCATGTTATGGTGACCCCCAACCATGAAATTATTTTCGTTGTTACTTCATAACTGTAATTTTTCTACTGTTAATGAATCGTAATGTAAATATCTGTTTTCCAATGGTCTTAGGTTCTACAGCAGTGATTCTCAACCTGTGGGTCATGACCTTTCTAATAACTTTATGTTTGGCGGTCACCACAACATGAGGAACTGTATTAAAGGGTCACAGCATTAGCAAGGTTGAAAACCACTGCTCTAGACTCTAGAGCTGTGTTTTCGTCTCTTAGGAAGTTCTTCCAATCCTATCAACACATTGGCAGTGTGATGGCATTAAGTTAATAGGATGCGTTTAAAAAAGCTGTACAAGGAAAGCAGAGGCCTAATTCTAGAGGCAGGGGTGTTAAGACAACTAGTGAGACTGTGGATGAGGTTGGGTGCCTCTATCAGTTATCTACCGCTGCATAACCAATTACCCCAAAACTTAATGGCTAAAAGTAAGCCTGCACTTTGGGCAGGGCTGTGAGATCAGGTCATCTCTATCCCACATGGTGTCGGATGAGGCTGAAGGATCCACTTTCAAGATGGCTGGCAAGATGGTGCTGGCTGTCAGTTGGGTTGGGCCAGCTTAGCTAGGGCCTTCAGTTCTACCCACAGGCTGCTTCAGCTTGCTCTTGGCTTGGTGGCTGGCTTCTAAGAGTGAGCATTCAGAGACGGGAAGTTTTGTGTTGACAAACTGGCAGTGTCACTTCCTTATTTTATTGAGCAATCGCAAAGGTCAAACTCAAGGAAATCTGGACCCAGGTGACATGTTTTAAAACCTCCACTGTAAAATCAAGAATGTGGACAAAGTCTATGAGTACATAGGAACAAGAATTTACTTCCTAACACTGGGAATATGGGAAACAACGGATCCTGGAGACAGGGTGTGCAGAGGGATGAAAATGAAAGGCCAAACTGCAGGAAAGGCCCACTCCAGAGAAAGCCACCAGCCAGGGGGCTGGGTATGTGGAAGTCAGCTGAGCAGAGGTGAAAACAAGGCTAGGCAGAGGTTGGGAAGGACAAGGTCACGTGTTAGTAATCTGGTTGAGGATGGTGAGAAATCCAGCAGTTCAAGTTAAGTGGTTAAGGTAGACAAGACAATTAGAATCAAGAAGCAAGCACAAGAAGATAAGGCAATTCTAGAGAGGAAGGCAAAACAGGAGTCTAGATCTAAAAAAATACAAAGGAATCAGAAAGAAGCAAGTCAAGGAGGTATAAAAACAGACAAGATTCAACACCAGGGGAGGGTGGGGAATACCTTCATGAATCCATTTGGCTGGGCTGCTGTGAAATCTCAAGGTACCTCCACTGAGCATCAAACACAGTGCGTTACAGTCACTGAAGTGATCACAGCATATCAATACACAATATGAATTAGTCAAAGACACTACACATGTGAATTGCAGTTATTTCAAGTTGGGTTTTATTCGTTATTTCTGAATATCATAAATCATCCTTAGTTTTCCCTCTTTGATTTTGCTTTAGTGTTTAAGAGCCTTTTTTTCACTTATCAAATCCTTTGCCATGAAAGCATTGATCAATCACAAAGTTCAAATTCAAGAAAATCAAAGTTGTTACATCAGTATTGTACTGACTCTTTTATGGCAATGAGGAAAATCCGCTAGAATCCAAGTACTAAAACACCAAGATCCCTTCTTTACATGAGCCAGAGTTTCGTCCCATATCCACTGTAAGCCAATGTCTTTTCATGTTGCCATCAAGGTGAAAATGATTCAGAGCACCAACACAATTTTCTTGCTCATTCAGTCTAAAAATGTGGGTTTCTTGCATTATGGTTAACAAACAAACAAACAAACAAACAAACAAACAAACAAACCACACAAAACCAAACCCCAAAACAACCAGAAGCTGGAAGGAAAATAACTCCTTCTGATTAGCTTGTAAGTTTGAATAGTTAAGTACCTCTCAACCAGTATTTCCCTTTCTCTAGACATTAGGCAGCTATAAAAACAGGAAAACCAATGTGTATAATAAAAAGCAATAAAAATAAATATTTGAGGGCCTACTAAAATAGGCAATTTACACATTTCATTTAATCCTCACAATACTGTGAGAAGATTATAACCATTTTTACAAATAAGGAAGCAGGCTCAGAAGGGTGAAATGAGTGGGGCCTGAGGTTATGATGATGACTGAGCTGGGATTTATGTTCAGGTCTGTGCCTACCAAGCCTATGCTCGATTATGCTGCTTTGGCTCTCAAAAGCCCTTCAACTTGAGATTTGTTCTGTCTGCCTCCATGTCCAAATTTATACTTTTAAGTCCACAAAACTATTTAAAAATAAAAGAATTTAAAATTATTCTCAAACTACTAGCTAAAACAGGAGTTTACAAGGAATATTAGAAAACTCTTCAAGTAATCAGAACATTCCATACTTAAAATTGTGGTTATTTTAATTCACTGGTAATGATAGCCTGTAATCCAAGGGCACATGAATAAATATAATTGGCTCATTTTCTTATTGCCACCATCTGTCAATCTCAAAGGAACAGAGGCCAAAATAAAGACAAATTCCTACTGTGAAAATCTGAATGCTCATTAAATTTATACTATGTATTTAGCAGGATGCTAAGAGGTTCTGCTTTTAAAATCTTACCATTAGTGTTTTGTTTGTATTTTAAGAGCATGCATTCTTTTTTAAAGTGTCTAAATCTGATAGAGATGGTAGGTCCATTGGTGGATGACTTTAGTGATATAGGTCTGTATAGTGTCCTAGAATTATGTATGTCTAAGAGGATAACTTTTGCCACTCCACTGAAAGCCATCATAGAGTTCCAGTAGAAATGGATTTATTTTATGGGTAATTAAGTTAAACCTAAACCTACACAATTAAAACAATGAAGAAAAAAAAAACACCCAACAACCCTAAACCTATGCAATCTGAACAGATAACACTTAATTGTCCGCTGGATACATCTTTGCATGTTCATTAAAGAGCTGTTAAATCTTAAAAGATTGAAGTTATCTAGTTGTTCCATATTTGAGTTCTCAGTGAAATTTAGTTCATTAGTTTTAGAGATTTTTTTTTTTTTTTAGTCCAATTCTAAAGACAGTTTTCATATGTCAGGAAAAGTGGAAAGGGTGAAATTAGTTCATATTAAGGCCTCTTTTAGCATTAAAATAGCCATATGTGACCTCCTCTCTAAAGTCTGTTGTATTATCCATTCACTGACTCATACATTGAACACATTTTATGGAACACCAGTTATAAGAAGCAAGATTGAAAGAATAACAGATAAACATATAGGCTCATTAACTCTAGGAAGTTAACACATTAAAGGGGTGATATGTTTGCATACCTGTGACATAAAGGGAACTGTGTATCTTAAATTTCTCAATGTTCCCTGCCTTCCAAGTTTTGCCTGGGTCTTTAGCCCTTATAAATGGAAAATCAGAAAAAGAAAATGAGTGTGAACATAATGTCTACCTGGCAGGAACTATAAGGACAAAAATGGCGTATAGGAAAATAAAAATTTAAAAAGTCCTGAAAATCTATGTATATAAAATTAACCCAAATGATCTAAACTCATACAACTATAAAGCTTTATCATCTAAGTATCCAAATGTTGAACCAATCCCTTTCCCCACAAAATACAAGATCCTATACAATTCCTGTTATGGGGACTATTAGAAAGGAATATTCAGTTGAAAATACATAAACACATATTCATTTCCAACTTTTAAGAAGATTTTGGGTCGAAAGTCATCAGAGTACAAGTGTAAAGATAATTTTCTTAAACATATTTTGATAAAGGCCACTTGTCACATTGTTCAAATGCCCAACAGTAAGACTCCTGATGAGACAGACCAAACAGGTCTCAGGAAACAGAGTGTCTTAGAAAGAAAGCCAATATGACTAAACCCAGAAAGATCACATGAAGTAGCTCATGTACAATACAAACCC